>CM045742.1:942500-957500 GCA_024760905.1 Plotosus lineatus | reverse complement strand
TAAACGAAAAACTAAAGCATTATTTCCTCCTCTCTCTCTCTGTCTCTCTCTCGTGCGCACTGCGGGCCACACCCACAAGACATGAATTCAAAACGCATTCCCTGCTTGACAAACTCAACTTTAATTTGATTCTTTGAGGGATCGAAATTCCAGATGAGCTCAAATGCGCCCACATTTATTAAAGATTTACTGAATAAAACAACTTAAAAAACCAAACTAAAAACTGAGCTTCCTTCTGTCTCTATCTGGGAGGCCAGCGGGGCAGGATGTTGAGAGACAGCCAATGAGAGAGCAACTCGCGCTTCGTGTGAAATTTTGATTGGCGCGTTTGAATTTTGAATTTCTTTTCATAAGAGGGGGTTGTTTCGTATTTCGGGGACGGAAATTCAAGAAAATGCTTTTCGTAATCCGGGGATTTCGTACAAAGGGGTCTTCGTAAATTGGGAGCCGACTGTATTTAAAAGAAAAAACACTATGCATTGAAGGCGCATGAATTGTAGCACAAAGTAGCGAGAGATCTCTGTATACACATTTAAAACAGCATCATGTTTAGGTTCATCATTTTCTGTAACCGCTTCATCCTAATTAGGGTCGCGGGAAGGCTAGTGCCCATACCAGCCAACTCATGGCGAGGGCAGAGTACACCCTGGACAGCTCGCCAGGCCATCGCAGGGCGGAAACACGCTGACGGCTTTGCAGCCGACTCTTGTCAAAAGTCAGCAATGGTTCTTTTACATGCCTCACACCATAAACAGTGAGAGACATGGCCGGCCTTTGATAACCCAGTTAGCTGCACTGGGAGGACAGTGACAACCTTGTGGAGAGTGGGATTCGAACCCCCAACTTTTGGATCAGCGATCTGGTGCCTTATACCACTAGACCATCACTGCCCCATCATGTTTAGGTTTGTGAAATAATCACAGAAACAGAGTTAAGCTACACGTAAAGTAATATACAGCACTGTACTGAAATCGGGAGCGGTGCCCCTGCCCTAGAGGAGCCTCTGGGGGGGGGGGGTTTGCACCCCCGCCTTCTTAAAAAAACGCCAGCAAAACGGACTACTAAATGCTGGAGTTTGCTCTGGGGGTGTAACCCCGATGCCTGCCTTAGGCGTCGTCGTATGGGGGGGGTGGGGAAAAGCGTCTGGGACCCCCACTCCATGATGGGGGTGAAATCCTGGAGCAACCAGGTCGGGAGTGATAGGGTGAGTGACGCGGGCGGTGCAAAGGTGTTGGACACCAGCTGCTTTCGGTCGCCTCGGTTGAATCTGAGGCGGTCGGCCCGGGTCGGCACATGGAACGTGACTTCCCTGCAGGACGACTCTCACCTGCCTCTGGTATCAAGGGAGCTTAGTCTGCTTGGCGTCGGCATTGCGGCCCTCTCAGAGGTGCAGAGGCCTGTGTCCGGCGAGACAGGTGTCGGTGGGTACACCTACTACTGGTCTGGCCGGGCCGACGGTCTTCACACTCAAGGAGTTGCCATCGCCGTCGCTGATCAATTGGCTCCTTTGGTATCGGAGATGGTCCCGGTCAACGAGCGTATTATGCGACTGAGGGTGACTCACACAGTGGGGACGCTCTCTATCGTCGCAGTGTACGCTCCGACCGGGGTAAGTGATCGATCCATGAAGGAAACCTTCTACGACCAGCTCAGTGGTGTCGGGGGTTCCGGGAAGGGACACCCTGATCATACTGGGGGACTTCAATGGGACCACTGCCACAAACCGGGATGGCTACGAAGCATGTGTTGGTCCCCACGGCTCTGGACGCCGTGATGAAAGCGCCTTAATGCTTCTTGACTTCGCAAAAAGTTGGGGCTTAAGGATTGCTGGCTCATGGTTCCAGAGATCGGATCTGCGATGCTGGACTTGGTACTCCAACGACGGCGTCCCTAGGAAGGAGATCGACCATGTTCTCATAGGTAGTCGCTGGCGGCTGGTGCAGAACTACCATGTCTTCAGAAGTGCCCAGCTATTCTCGGGAGACCACAGACTTCTGGTGGCGACTCTGAAGATCCGCTTCAGGCGCCCTGAGAAAGCCCTGGCTTGTCAAATGCGATTTGACGTAAGCCGACTCAGGGACCCTGATGTGGCTTCAGAGTTTGCCAGTAGGCTTGGGGAATCCCTGGAGGATCTGGACGCGGGTGCGGGCACGGAGGCTCTCTGGACTGGTTTCTCAGACTGCATCCTGGAAGTGTCCCATGGCTGCATATCGGGGTTGCCCAAGCGACCGGGAATAGCCATCTCCTCTGAGACCATCGACATCATCGAGAGAGCGAGAAAGGCTCGACTCGATGGCAGAGTTGGACTGGCCAGGGACCTGAAGCGCGAAGCCGTCAAGGCGGTGCAAAGAGATCGGGAGGCTGCGGTCCGCGATCTCTGTAAGACGGTCAAGGGCCACTTGAATTTGAGTGACTCTCGCCCGGCTTACAGGGCGTTGCGGAGCCTCCGTTCCTCTCGGTCCACATCACGATGTCAGACGGTGAAAGCTGCAGACGGTAGTGTCCTTACTGAAGAATCGGAAGTGAGGACTCGTTGGGCCGAGTACTTTGAGGAGTTGTATCGTGCTGACCCTCCCGCCCGGAGCCTGGCCATTGGCGATGCTGAAACTCTTGTTGCCGACCCTCCCCCAGGCTGCGACCCGCCAACTCTTGAGGAAACTCAGAGGGTGGTGAGGCGCTTGGCAGATGGCAAATCTGCGGGAGTTTGTGGTATCCACGTGGAAATGCTTAAGGCGGGAGGTGAGGCCGTCCTCAGGTGGCTGTTCGTTCTTGTGTGCTCCGTGTGGAGCACTAGTGTTATCCCAGCTGACTGGAAACGAGGCATCGTTGTCCTGATCTGGAAGGGGAAGGGTGATACCCGAGAATGCAACAGTTACCGGGGGGTTACTCTCCTCTCAGTTCCGGGCAAGGTCTTCGCACGGATTCTACTGGACAGGATCCGTCAGCAGCTTCTAGCGCACCAGCGCCCTGAACAGTCCAGGGTTCACACCAAAGAGGTCTACCGTTGACCACATCCTGGCGCTCCGCGTCCTATCTGAGCGCTTGCGGGAGTTTAATAGGGGGTTCCTTGCCGCCTATATAGATTTTCACAAGGTGTTCGACTCAGTGGATAGGGAGGCCCTCTGGGGCATACTTCGTCTACGTGGGATCCTGTCAGCTTTGGTCCAGCTAATACCGTCGCTGTATTCTGGGACAGAGAGTGCTGTGAGGTGTGGGGGCTCCACCTCTGACTTCTTTTCGGTGCTCGGGGATGCGGGGATGGTAAGAGTAACCTGCTTGATCCGCGACCGTCAGCTGCGCTACTATGGGCACTTGACACGTTTCCCGCCTTCGGACCTAGCACACCGGATCCTGTCCGTTTGGGATCCTAGGGGCTGGAGCCGATAGCGGGGACGACCGCGTGCGACGTGGTTGTCGCAGCTGAGGGCTGCCCTGCCGGGGGGGTATGGGCCCTGCGCAGGCCTGGTCGATCACCAGGAGACGGCCGGATGAGTGGAGGCGGCTGGTGGACTCAGCAAAGTGCCGTCCCGGTGCATGCCCTCATACCTGACCTGACCTGACTGAAATCGGATCTCTTTTTTTTATCTCCTGCCCCTCAAGAGCTATAGGCAAGGGTTCCATTCATCCAACTTCAATTTAAGAACATTTATTGTCACGCTCTGAAGCTGGGGCTTTCAAACTTGCTATGCCTGACTATGAGTGCTACAAGGAGTTTGTGTGCAAGTGATCTTGACCTACTTTTCAAAGTCAGAGAGGCAAAATTGTATACAATGGTACCTTGTCTAATGGATTTAATCGGTTCCGAGGGCGAGCTTGTAAGCCGAAAAGTTCATTCGATGAAACAATTATTCCCATAAGAAATAACAGAAAACCAACCGCCTCCCAAACTCATATAACCTGCCACGAACACGTATATTTGACCTAATATATTAAAAATAAACATGTAAAAACAATAAATATTTCACAATAATAAATGCACATTAACATTATTAATAAATAATAATAAAAAAACGAAAAATAAACAATAAGCCAACTAACCCTTCCGATCATCGACTGCGATGAAGATGTCACGTGGGCAGGCAGGTGGTGGTGCATAATGGAGGAAGAAGAGGAGAATTTTGTGCATGTACCCGCTACGAATGCCAGCAAGGAAAGGCTCATGGTGAGCTCCCACATGGCCAGTGCTTCACAAATAGTGAGGCGTGCTGGGGAACATGTCTGTGGGGCATAAGCACTAACAACATTGAACATCATGCCTTCAAATTCCTAGCTTGAGACTCATCACTCTGTCTGACACTCTTTTCACTTCTAGAACATTCCTGACAAACCCCTCCTTCAAGATGACTCCTACTCCATTTTTCTTCCCATCCACACCATGATAAAACAGTTTAAACTCTGCTCCTAAGCTTCTAGCCTTGCTACCTTTCCACCTGGTCTCCTGAACACACAGTATGTCCACCTTCCTCCTCTGCATCATGTCAGCCAGCTCGCAACCTTTTCCTGTCATAGTTCCAACATTCAAAGTCCCTAGACTTATGCTTTTCCTCTTCTCTCTCTGCCTATGAACACGCCTCCCACCTCTCCTTCTTTGACCTCTCCTTCTTTGACCTCTCCTTCTTCGACCAACAGTAGTCCAATTTCCACCAGCACCCTGCTGGTTAACAGCACTGATGGCGGTCGTTGTTTACCCAGGCCTTGACCAATCCGGTATGAAATTTCTCTTTACGGTTTGCACTTTGTATTCTTACAGTGAGTGTGTATGTATATATACACTTAATATGTCAAGCAATACTCAATACAGTAGGCCCTTGACATTTTCGGTGGTATGGTTCCGGGCCTTCCCGCGAATCGAGATAATCCGCGAGTTCTGCACCCGGAAGTAAAACCCCTTGTATGACGTCACATGCTCGAATGAGCAGCTGTAAGTAAAATACTATGTATCTATTACATGTGCTAAAATGTGCTTCTTAAACACATTCTATAGACAGTCTTAAACATTATTACAGCATTAATGTCGTAAAATGTAGTAATGATTGAGAAAAACTTTTCAATTTTTACTGTTATATTTATTGATGCTAAAATATAAACATTATAGAGCATACGCATAAAACACCTTTCAGTGCATTCTGTTTATAAACATACAGCACTGTAGTTTTCAAAAATGCCCACTAGAGGAACATACTGTATTGCATTAGGCATGACACAACTGAATTCAGGTATTAACTGCATTCAGTCCGAGCAGCTCGGCCACGCCCCCCCAACCGGAGCCGAAATACAAAACAGAGTTTTAGATTGATAGAGTTAGAGGCATTACAAACCAAAGAAGCGGTGATGTTGATGTGAGTTAATCCTCTGATGCAGATCTGAGCGTGCTTTTGTTTGTTGGGAGTAAATGAGAATAGTGAGTTCAGGTGTGTGTGAGCAGCTCAGCCACGCCCCTCAGGAAGTAAACAGTTAGTTCTAGGCACTGCACAAAATCGAAGTCCCCCAAAACACAGACCATAACAGAAAGTACATAAAAGAACGAGAAATGTAATAAATTGGATAAACAAAACACGAGAAACATGCTACACCACAGTAAATAAAATATAACACACAAACATTACCTTAGGTCATGTACTGGAATAATAATTAAAAAAAAGACGGTTTTGACAGCCAACAGTGCAACGTGAATTAACCATATTGACACCAAAAAAACTAAACCTAATGTATTCCAATTAAATTCGATGTTATGTTATGTTGCTATGTAGTACCCAAAGCAATGTTTTGCCCGAACCGGAACTTGAAGCCGAATTACCACGTGAAAGGGGCCTGTGCGCAGTCTATTTTTTCCCTACGTCATTGACGGCAAGACTCACACGCTGCAGTGTTTATGTGACAGGAAGCGTGGTCCAACTTTTTGGCAATCAGCTGGTCTGCGGGTTGAAGTTTTTCCATGGCTGTCCATTTGTGTTTGCTTGTCAGCTGTGCTTGGCTTCGTGCAAATAAGCTGATCAAAAACGAGGAATTTACCTCTTTACCCAAACAGAACATGCGCAGTCTGTTGTTATAATCTAATAAAATGAGAGTTTCAAGGTATCAGACCCGCCCACATACTGGTGTACAGAAAGGATTGGCCCTCTGCTGCGCACCACAGTGATGTGGCATTGAAAATAGATGTATAGATTTAAATGCGCGAGATTTATTCATCTGTTTTAGTTTTATTTGATGGCTTTTTTGTATCTTTATTTATTTAAATGACAGTGAAATTATGTATTCGTTATTCTGTTAAAAAAGGCCACCTGATTTATCTGAGAGCCAGATACAGTCATCAAAATAGCCACATCTGGCTTGCGAGCCATAGGTTCCCGACCCCTGGTCTACAGCATTTCTTTGCATGTGCATAAACTTTTGCGAAGTACTGTATGTTTGCACAGCAATGTTTAGATAGATACAGATAAACAGAGAGAAGTCAGAGACTGAGACACAAACAGAGATATAAACGAAGATAGATAAATAAATAGACAGATTTAAATAGCCAGACAGACAAATAACCAGCCAGATAAACATAGAGACAGACCATCATGATCCAGTTTATCCCACCATTAGCACTATCCCGTCATATCTCTGAGCCCTATCAGCATTTTTTTCTTGCCCTTCTTAATCTAGCATGTACTGAAAAGTGTGTATTCATCTTACTCTCACACACAACATACAAGAAATCATGAAAGAAGGGAAGGGAAATATCTGTTTTATCACAAGAGAAGACCTGCCTTTACCTTGAGCCACTTGGTTGTCTTGCATGTTCTTGTCCTCTGTGAGTAGTCTGGTCCCTTGCTGGGGAGCTTCACTATAAGAGCTTCCAGGCCTGATCCCGTGCACCACACAGTCTACACCCAGGGTGGAGTCAGAGGAATGTCCATACACACTCCTGGGGCGAAAGGGCTGCTCAAGGACCTGTGTTCCCATCACTACACACCCCACTCCCAGGGTCGAGTCTGATGAATGCCCATACACACTACCGGAGAGACTAGGATGCTTAGACACTGGTGCTCCCATCACGACACACCCCACTCCCAAAGTCGAGTCTGAAGAATGCCCATGTGCACAACCAGGGAGGGGGGAAGGCAATGGGTCTGAACCAGATACAGTGCATCCGACCTGTAGTGTGGAGTCTGAGGAGTGACCGAATGCACTGCCTGGCAAAGGGGAACGTGTTGGTTCAGCTTCTGACATCAGACAACCCACTTTAAGAGTACTGTCTGAAGAGTGACCATGTTTGCTCCAACGAGGGCGAGATGGAGCGACGTCCGAGAAAAACTCACCCACCTTTATATGAGCATCAGAGGCGTGGCCATGGATATTTGGCGAAGTGGTTGAGGTAGCAACCTCAGAAACAAGATCACCGATCTTTATATGAGCATCAGAGGCATGGCCATGGATATTTTGAATGGGGTGAGGAGTAACAACCTCAGAAACAAACCCTCCTACTTTTATATGGGCATCAGAGACGTGACCATGGATATTCCGAGAGGCAGGGGGTGTGATCACCTCAGAAATCAGCTCTCCAACTTTAATGTGAGCATCAGAAGTATGCCCATGGATATTTGGAGAAGAAACAGTCCCAGTAACCTCAGAAACATGGTATCCGACTTTAATATGAGCATCAGAAACATGGCCAAATATGCTGGGTATAGGAAGGACTACGGCAGGATCAGAAACAAGCCCACCAGTCCTTATGTCAGCATTAGAGGAAGGGCTTTCTGCATTGGTGGAGAAGGAAACATTAGCTATCTCCAAGACATTGTCCTTAGATTTGCTTTGGACATCAGCGTCCTGGCTGCAGCCAGTAATCAATGCTATATCTATTGGTACTTGCTCAAATGATGTTTGAAGGGGCTGAGCAAGCTGCTCGCTAGCTTTTGTTTCCTCAGCCGTGTTATCCGTTGGTGGTTCAGGCTCCATTTCCACACCAGATGCTGGAAGTACTTT
The DNA here is from genome assembly GCA_024760905.1 of Plotosus lineatus. Taxonomy (NCBI): domain Eukaryota; kingdom Metazoa; phylum Chordata; class Actinopteri; order Siluriformes; family Plotosidae; genus Plotosus; species Plotosus lineatus. The sequence continues at coordinate 949,529 of CM045742.1, read as the reverse complement.
ATCTTCTCTATATAATGCCTTCTCTTTAGGCAGTTTATTTGTCTCCTGACATTTATCTGGGGCCACAAGTTGCCCTTGTGCCTCTGACTCTAATTCACTTGGACCTGCTTGCGACGTATGCCCCGGGGCAACATGATCCTCCAAATGAAGAGGACTCTGTAAACAAAGGCCATGTTGATTTGCCCCAGGCTCTGGGACTTGGTCGGAAAAGGAAGGATGAGCAGAGTGAGACTGGGGCCTAAGGCATTCCACAGGGCTGTTAGAAGAGAAGTCATAGTCTGAATGAGGGTATCTGGAGAATTCTGAGAGGTCAGAGCCGATATCCTGCAGCGCCTGGGTTACTGCTGTACTGACCGCAAGATATTGAGGTTTCGGGCTGTAGTCTTTAAAGTCAGTTTGAGTTGAAATCAATGCATTAGCGTCCCTGTTGGCGAGGGGGAGAATTACAGGAGGGCAAGGAGAAGGCGGAATTAAATCAGATGGAGCGGAGAACTTCTGCTTCGTTTGCGCCTCAGGAGTGTTGAATTTCTGCAGCACAACAGGGAGGACACATTAGCAAACTGACCTACAAGCACACACACTATTCTTAATATCTGGCAACAGACCTCCTGATCCTGAAGTGGGTTCGTTGTAAGAGCTGGATCCTGGCTGGGGTATTCATGCCCGAAAGGATGTCTCACAAGCAGAGCCTAGAATACAACAATACACTGAACAGGCAGGAAACCAACCAAAATACTAAATCACTGATCTAGCTTTGGCTTTTCCAGTAGATGAGGCCCAGCATGACCTAGTAGTCAGTGTGAATCCTGAGTGAATTTAAAGCAGGATGAATTTTTAATGATATAAGCTTGGAAAGTAGGAGGAGTTTTGATAAAGGCTGTTCAATGGTGTTTAAGGAGCAATCGTGGGTGTACACAAACCACTTCTGTTTTTATTATTATTATTATTATTATTATTATTATCATTCAGACAAAGCAAAGAGATTTGTTCCACTTTTAAGTCAATGCAAATATTTTAATACAAAAAAACCTGAATCTGAAATTCATTTTCACCGATTTGCCGAACAGCATAATTTAATTAAGGTCACTGGGAGGCTGTAGCATATCTCAGCCAAAATTACAGACTGCACAACTCACCAGAGCACTGCAGTACCAACACACACACACACACACACACACACACACACACACACACACACACACACACATATACACACGCACATACACACACACACACACACACACACACACACACACACACACACATACACACACATACACACACATACACACACACCTAGGGCAATTTGAAACACCCAGTAAGTCTAATGTTCATGTTTTTGGACTATAGGTGAAAACTGTACGACAAAGAGTGAACACACACACACACACACACACACACACACACACACACACACACACACACACACACACACACACACACACGAAGTACATGCAATACCCCACAGAGAAACACCCCAGCCTGAGACGTGAACCCAGACCTTGCTGTGAAGGAGACGTGCTGACCCACATGTCCCAGTGCCATTCTAAATTGAAACTAAATTAATTTGTTTCGAGAAAATTGGGAACCAAGACATTAATGAAGAACATAAAATGAATAATTCTTGGTCAAAGGGAAGCAATACCACACTGTAATATCAAAAATAAATGAAGCAAAAAAAAAAGTTTTCAAAAAATGTACTCATACTAATACATCTAGAAGAACCTGTGGTACAAAACTAAAGCTGCTTTATTAATGATACAAAAAACTCTAAATTAATGGGACTTTTATAACTGCTCTGAAACAGCCTTTAGGAGACCTGTAGGGTGTTCTGGTCCTGCTGTAGAAAGTTCACTCTGGCTTCATGTAGTTTCATCCTCTGCACTTTCCACATTGCCCTCCGTTCTTTCTTGGCTGCCTCCTCAGAGAGAAGACTGTACTGAGCTATCAGGTCCATGCTGAACAAACATAAAGAGGGTGGGACTCACACCACTGATTTCAGCCACCAGTTTACAGTACAGAGGGAATGATATAAGGGTCTGTGTCAGGAATGGAAATGCAGACGCTTTCTGACGTACCGTGCCCTGCGCTCCAGCTGCTCCTCGAGAGCCTGCAGCCTGTGTTCTCTGTCTCTAAGCTCTCGGGCAAAACCGAAGTCATCCTCCTGCTCCTTTCTTTTAACAGCACTGCGCCACTGCAAACACATGTTTTATTCATGCCGTCTGCAGTCACTCATATCACAGCTATGGAACTTAGTGATAGACTCGATTCATGACTTAAACCACTGGTGTGCGTGTGTGTGTGTGTGTGTGTGTGTGTGTGTGTGTGTGTGTGTGTGTGTGTGTGTGTGTATAAAAGAGTTCCAGTTAAACATGGAAAACAGAACAGAACTGGCTACAACTGTTTAATCCAAAAGTTTAAACAGACAGAACATTAAATGAGAATAACCACCTAAACACATTTCTATTTTATAATACAAGGATCCCTCGCTACTTCGCGCTTCAATTCATGTGGCTTGAGTGTATCGCATTTTTTTTTTTTGTTTGTTTTAATATTCATCAAATTTAAAAAAAAAAAAGGAAATTAAGGAAGAATAGGGGGAAACTTAAGGAAAATTAACAAAAAACAAGGCCAGTTAGGCAAAAAAAAAAAAACCCTAAACAAACAAACAAAAAAACAACCCGAAATCTCCCATCAAAACTGGTTACATTGTTGTGAAGTGCGCATCTGTGTGCGTGCGCGTGCATCTGTTTGTGTGTGTATTTATATTTTATTTACATCTTATGCATTATTTTTGCATGTTTAATTGTCATAAGCATTTATAACGTTGAATATGTATTTATTGATATTATATACACATATACAGGTACGAATACATCAGGTGGGTGGGGCGTGATCCTACTTCATGGTTTTCGATGGTTGCGTGGGGATCTCGGGTCCCAGTAACTGCGGAAAGTGAGGGATCCCTTTATTCTTACTACCTACCTTACTATTAACTTACCCACCTACTAGCCACTTTCTTCTTTACTTACTACCCACCATCATATTAACTTACCGATTACCTATTATTCTCTTTACTTTGCCATCTTGTACCCATCTTCCTATTAACTTACTCTCATACAACGTTCCCACCTTCCTGTTAACTCACCCAGTCAGCCACCTACAATCAACCCACCTGCCTATTTACTCACCCATCCACTGTCTACCATCCTAGTTACTTATTTTCTTACCTAACTACTACCTATATTCAAATTAACACACCCACCTAATACCTACCATCCTATTTATTCACCCACCTACCACTTACCACCCTATTTACTTACCCATCCATTACCTCCAGTCTTATTTACAACGCACTTACTGCCTACCTTCGTATTTACTTACCAAACTACTACCTACTATCAAACAGTATTTGCTTACGAACCCACTACCTACCTTCCTATCCATTTATCCTTGTTACTTACTATCTCCTTTCATATTAACTTACTCACCAAACACCCGCCATCCTGTTTACTCATCCATCGACTACCTGTCTTCCTATTGACTCACCCACCTACCTACCATCCTACTGACTCACCCACTCACTACCTACCACACTATTTACTCACCGATCTTCCACTAAATATCCTATTGACTTACCACCCCATTTACTCAGCATCCTATTTACCCATATTCCTACTCACTTATGCTGACTTCACAGGCGATCAGAATTATGGTATTTCCTACTTTTGAAGTTCAAATTGTGTCACGTTGAAGTGCTTTGTTCTTGGAGCAAAATGAATAATAGCTGTTCCCATGACAACCACTCCACTATTACACAGACAAGTCCGTTTGCTACGGATAGAATGATAAATAGCATTGTTCTACAGGATATTAAGTTAAGTGCACATAGATTGCAGATTTAAATTAAGTATACCAGCAACATCTTACAGCAGATGCACTGTTAAAAATAAAGAATTCCCAGATCAGAAATTTATATTAACCTCAATTCATTCCAAAAGCAAATCAGGGCAGCATTAGTATTACCGACTTACCATCCACCATTCTATTCTCTTGTCAAGCTGCTTCACAAGCTTCTACTTTCTTACCCACCTTCTACTCCTACCAACAGTACCTTCGTACATAAATACATAACTCCCTACTCACATACCTACCCACCTCCATACTGACTTCCCACCCATTTACCTACCAAATTGCTTCCTTTCCTGCCGATACACTCTCTTTAAGGAAAGTAGACGTAACAAACGCGATGCGGAAAAACATCACACCAGTCCAACCGAGAAGCGACCCAGAACACAACTGAGGGATTATGTCTCTCGGCAGGTCTGGGAATGCCTCGGTGTCCTGAAGGAAACAGTTGGAAAGAGGTATGTCTGGGCCTCAATGCTCAGGCTGCTGATCCTGCATTCGCGAATTCAGATCAAGCAGAAGAAAATGACGGTGGTGGTGAAATCAGAATTAATAATATTGGCGTTGAAAAAAATCTAATGCACTATCTAATCTAATCTAATGTCTGTAAACCTGTGCCACTTTCACCGAGGGTCCCCCCCCCCCATGAATGTTTGAATGGTGCTTTTCGTAAGAAGAGGTTGTTTCATATACAGAGGACGAAAATTGAGGATAATGTTTTTCGTAACCTGGATTTTTCATATTCAGAGGTTTTTGTAAGTAGAGGGCCGACTGTGTGTGTGTGTGTGTGTATATGTATATATAAGTGTGTGTGTGTGTGTGCCCCCTACTTACGAAATTAATCCGTTACAGAGCCCTTTTCTTAACGCGGGAGTTTCGTAAGTAGGGGCACATTTTACATGATAAACGCCTGATTCGTTCCAAGGCTCCCAAGACTACCCCATGAACCCTTTAAAAATGATAAAAGTACAGCAATTTTGTATGAAATGTGTTAAAAGTAAAAGAAAATTATTTATTAAACCATTTAAACATTTTATTGACATATTAAACCATTTTATTAATTAAACCATTATTAAACATTTTTTATGAACACACACACACACACACACACACACACCCTGTCTCACTCTCTCTCTCTCACACACACACACACACACACACACACACACACACACACACACACACACACACACAATACAGTATGCATTGAATGTGTATTGTACAGATGCTCCCCGACTTACGTTCATCCGTTTTAGCGATTTTTTTTATTTTATTTATTTATTTTTTTTTTTTGGGGGGGGGGGTCCAAAATTTAAAAAAAAAGTCAAATTTTGACTTTAGACGTACCTACATAGTACACTGACGTAATGACGCAATGACGCTGCATCCATTGTTTACAAACGACAACCTGAACGTGCCCCTCCTTCTTCCCAGTTCATCATCATCATCATCATCATCATCTTCTGCTTAGTCCAGGGTCGGGTCGCGGGGGCAGCAATCTAAGCAAAGAGGTCCAGACGTCCCTCTCCCGAGCCATTTCCTCCAACTCTCCCGGGGGGACACCGAGGCGGTCCCAGACAAGCCGAGAGACATAGTCCCTCCAGCGTGTTCTAGGTCGACCCCGGGGTCTCTTCTCGGTTGGACATGCCCGAAACACCCCACCAGGGAGGCGTCCGGGGGGCATTCTGACCAGATGCCCGAGCCACCTCAACTGGCCCCTCTCAATGTGGAGGAGCAGCGGATCTACTCCGAGCTCTCCCCGGATGGTGGCGCTTCTCACCTTATCTCTAAGGGAGAACCCCGCCACCCAGCGAAGGAAGCTCTTTTCAGCCGCTTGTATCCGTGATCTTGTTCTTTCGGTCATTACCCAAAGCTCGTGACCATAGGTGAGGGTTGGAACGTAGATCGACTGGTAAATTGAGAGCTTCGCCTTGCGGCGCAGCTCCTTCTTCACCACGACGGACTGGTACAGGCACCGCTTAACAGCAGAGGCTGCAGCGATCCATCTGTCGATCTCTCGCTCCATCCTTCCCTCACTTGTAAACAAGACCCCAAGATACTTAAACTCCTCCACTTGGGGCAGGACCTCATTCCCGACCCGGAGGGTGCATGCCACCATTGTCTGACTGAGAACCATGGCCTCGGACTTGGAGGTACTGATCTTCATCCCGGCTGCTTCGCACTCGGCTGCAAATCGCTCCAATGAGAGCTGGAGGTCCTGACTTGATGAAGCCAAAAGGACAACATCATCCGCAAAAAGCAGACGATATCCGATGGCCACCGAACCAGAACCCCTCATCGCCTCGACTGCGCCTAGAAATTCTGTCCATAAAAATTATGAACAGAATCGGTAACAAAGGACAGCCTTGGCGGACTCCAACTCCCACTGGAAACGAATCCAACCTGCTGTTACCAATACAGACCAAACTCTGGCTCCGGTGATACAGCGACCGAATAGCTCGTAGCAACGGGTCCGGAACGCCGTACTCTCGGAGCATTATTATATTGTTTACAAACGACAACCTGAACGCGCCCCTCCTTCTTCCCAGTTCAGTTATTTATATATATATATTATATATATATCTCCGTTACATAGCGTGTTACCCTGGTGTTAAGATGTCGTCTCTGTGATCTTTGTGTTTAGACTGTTCTGTTTTCCGGACTTTTCTAACCAAAATATGCAAATATATTTCTTAGCAAATATGGTTGATCAGAAGCGTAAGCCTACTAGCATAGGTGCAAGTCTCATACACAGAGATGAATTAACCATCTGCTCGGATTGGCGCAATCTACCATGCATATAATCTGTATAACCCACAGCAAGTACACTACTTTCGGTTTTGAACGCCTTACACATTGTAAACGTTGATTGGCTCCTATCTGTCAAGCAGGGAATGCGCTTTGAATTCCATGTTTTATGTGGGCGTGGCCCGCAGTACCACAATAAACATTCAATGTGTATACAGACGATCTCCGACTTACGTTTTCAATTGGTTCCGGACGGCCGAACATAAGTTGAAAGTTAACGTAAGTTGTTACAGTGACGTATGACATGTGACGTATGACACTCATACTGTACTATACACCCATAAATACCATTACCGTATCTCATAAAACACC
>CM045742.1:842500-937500 GCA_024760905.1 Plotosus lineatus | reverse complement strand
GGTATTTAGTGTGATTTTCATATTGCCCTTCAGCATGCTCTCTGAGTTCTTGTGCATTCAGGAGAATGAAGAGGATCTGATGCAGAAATAGAGCAGAGACTCGTTAAATATTTCTTGCATCTCTACTACCTTCAGCTTTACTTAATTACCAACCGAACTGTTTACCCACCTACCCTCCACCTAACCAATTTACCATCCTCCTACTTATCCAGGTTTACTCACCTACCTATCTCCGTCCTTCCAGAGCCCTACTTGCTCAACTACATTACTGACCTACCCACTTACTCACCTGCCTACCTACCTCCTCATCCCCATACTTACCCATGTACCCCCTTATTTCCCTACCTTCCCACCCACCACCCACCTACCTCCTTACCTACCCATGTACCCACTTATTTACTCACCTGCACTCCAACACTCACTCGCCTACATACCTGCCTCCTTTATCGACTTACCCACCTCCATACCTCACCTTATCTGCATAAACATTTACTGAACTGCCCCAACCTTCCTCATCATTTACCCACCTATTTAAAACTTATCTACAGGGGCTGCGAAACTGGGGGGGCTGAAGCCCCTCCTACTTTTTCTCAACCGAGAGAATTTTTTTAAGTACGTCTACTGACATCTCAAAAATGTGTAAAATGCGTAGTTAGTACAAGTCTAGTATAACCTACATGTACATTATGTACCCTAAACAGTTATGCACTGAACATATAGTAATATAGTAGCTGCCTTCTGGGGAATGTACCGCTACCAGTATTTCTTCCATTTTCGAATCCGATTGAGCCGAGACATGATTGGATCGGAACTTTGAAATAAGTAAATTAATGGATATGTGCACACAGTAAATCTGGATATCGGCCGTGCATAGTCTCCTTGAGAGGATGCATGCTCAAGTTGTTCACTGACTGCATGGACTCTCAATTTCAGTATGCCCCACCCCCCACTTTTTATATCACTCTGCGGGCCCTGATCTATGTGCTCCCATAGTATCAGGAAATGAGCAGTGATAAAATAAAAAAGAAACATAAACCTGAATGTAATTTAATATTTGCGTGGTTATCTGGGAAAACCCATCAGATATGATCCTGGCATCTAAAGGGGGGAGGGGTTCTCCACTACTGCATATTCAGTCCCTAATCTATAGCACGTTTGCAGATCTACTTACACCTCTAGAAAGAAAAAGAAAAGACAGATCACAAATTCAAAAAAAAAAAAAAAAAACATCACTGCTGTCTACTGCCAGGATCAAATCGTGACCATTACTGGGCATTATCACCCTAATGAGCACAGGATTTAAGGTCTTAAGGTCTGAATATGAAGGGGAGGAGGATATGGATGAATAATGCTTTCAACATTAATAATTGTGACACAGTAGGCCCCGATTTTCGCGATGGTTCGGTTCCACCCCTTACAGTGGATCATGAAAATCCACGAGTAAACGAAGTGGTTTTAAAACTTTATGCATGATATTACATGCGCTAAAATATGCTTGTTAAACACATTCTCTCGCCAGTCTTACTCATTAATACAGTAATAATGCAGTAAAATGTAGAAAATGATTAAGTAAAACGTTTTAATTTTGTACTGTTAATTAACAATTATGGGGTTTTTTTGGGTTTTAAAAAAAACAAAAAAAAAAAACATAATTGTTAATATTTGATAATATTTGTTGTGCTTAGGCTCCGTACCAGAAGCTAGAGAAGATGCAGGGCGTTTGAGTGACATCACAGGGCTTAAATAATCATTAAAAACACACGAAAAAATGCGAATTCACAATTCAAGCAGTTACGTTGATGACGTGTGCGAAGGAGACAAAAAAGAGAGATGTACGCTTCATCTGCAACCAATCAGCAGGAGGGAGAAACAAAAGCTCTCAGCCATTGGCTAAATTTGAATCACGTGCCAGTAACTTCCAGGTTTGACATTAATCCACGAGTATGTGGGGGCACGAGCACTGAACCATGAATGGTCAAGGGCCTACTGTATTATATGTGAGTTACATATAATATTCTCCCCACCCCCATCTTCTCCGGTGAATTTAGCTGTATTCAAGTACAGTGGTACCTCACCTTACGATAGTCCTAGCGAACAAAAAATCCAGGTTACGAAAAACATTTTCCAAAATTTTTTGTCTCTGTACAAACTCACCATTTAAACATTCAAACGCTCCAGTCAAATAATGCATGAGCTGCTCTCCCATTGCCATCTTCCAACATCCCGCCCCGCTGGCCTCCCATTGGCTAGGAGGGATGACGCAGCTCCCTCCAACTGGCTATTATGGAGCTGTATCTCCCATAATGCTTTTCATGTAAAGGACAGAGTTACTGTTGTTTCATGAGTTTTTTTTTGAGTGTGCCCATTGCTTTATTTTTTGACTCAGGCTTTTAACCTTCTATAAACATGTGTAAGATTATAACTCTGCTAAGAAGACATGGTCAACACACACACACACACACGCACACACACACACACACACACACACACACACACACACACACACACACACACACACACGCATGTGATTTCCGGTGCGAGTGAAAAGAAGAAGCGGGCTCGTGGCATGCGGTTGAGTGATATCGCAAAGGAACATGGCCAAACCCGTCTACCATCGGTACGATATTGAAGCGGAAGGTACCTTAAAAGATATACTTTGATAATTTCTAAAGGGTTTATGGGGTAGTATTGGGGGCCTTGAAATGAATCACACATTTTACATGTAAAATGCGGTTCAACTTACCAAAAATCCAGGTTAAGAAAAAGGCTCTGGAACAGATTAATTTCGAAAGGTGAGGTACCACTGTATTGCCTTTCCATCACATAGCCATCACCATTCAGGAAGGCGCATGGGACATGCGATGCTGCCACACGCCTCTTTTCAAATTGCTGCGCATGTGTATTTAGGGGCAGCTAAACACAAACGGAGGGAGCGCACTATCTGCCCCATCACAGACACCCATGAATGGCTGGTGATCGCTGAGTGACAGGGAAGTGAACGTATGCCATCCATCCCTCCCGTGAGAGCTCGGTCAAATTGCTGCCACTGACTCCAAGTAACAGACTGCTGTGGCATCAACCTGGATTTGAACTTGCGGTCTCCGGGTTGATAGTCGCGCGGTTTGTTGATGCGCCACTCGTGTGCTGAATATAATATAATTCTGGTGAAAATGCCTGAAAATATTATTGCACGTTATAGTTTCACAGATTGACTTGTGATTAAAAAGCATGTGCAATTTTTCATTTTCACAACTAGAATTATACGGTGTGTGTGTGGAGGGGTGTAGTAATAGACCCATCAAAATGTGCTGTGAAGGGTTTTCCCAGGATCCCACAGATGCAGTGTAATGATAAGTTAAAAACAAGCTGAATGATAGTTTGTGGAATTAGCACAGCCGATCTTGTTTCTGCAGAAACACAGCATGAGTTCACTTTGAACATCAGACCTGTGGGCAACAGATTTTCAGGAGGTTGATAGTTTTCCCACAGACGTAAACATCGTTGGCAATATGCCTGAGGAACACAGGCACGCAGTCTTCTGCATCCTGCGAGATCAGAGTGTAGCCCTGCACCCAGAAATGCTTATCTACAAGGAGACAGAAGCGGGGACGTGCTCAGGATGCATAATCATGTACAACTGCCATTTTGCATGAAGACACAAAAAGAGCTGAATATGTTGGGTTGTAGTTTTAAAAGGAGACGTTGTTTAACACACACACGCGCTCACCTCTGTAGCTGAGGAAGTCCTCATTCACTTGGATCATGAACTCCTTATACACGTCTCTGAAGACTCCGCTGTAAACCCAGTCTGATACGAACCTACATAGTGTTTAGAAGACATTGATCTGCTTCACCATTGTTTGCTATAAGAAAATAAACCTCCCTTTGCATTGGATTTCACTGGTGTGCGAGGAGCCTCAGGCGAGAGTGTCATTAAACACCAACAACGAACGAGAATTCATAAATAATTCCAATCCCTGTGTTGTGCAAACAAAGAAAGGGTCGACAAATATGAGCTTCTTTCAGGAATGTTTGCATTTAGTGTCGACATCATTTATCGGCACTGATGACACAGCTACCCAGCTCAGGCATGCACATGAGCATCCGGGTTCATTATTCAATTTTTCCACTTTTTTTTTTTAAAAAACAAACACACTATCAAGCGCTCCGATTCCTATCAATTATGTTTGCAGGGATAGATTCAATCTCTCTGGAACCCGTTGAAGAAAAAATTCAGGGGTCCTGAGGGCCAAAATTGGAATTTTTTTTTTTTTTTTACTTATCGCCACTTATCGGATTATCTCCATCACCCTCATTCAGCCTCTGTGATTGTATACCAATGTATCAGGTGAAGTTTTTCCAAAAGTAAAAGTCGGTATTTTCAAGGCGGAATGAAAAGGGGAAAGTTGTGATTTGAAGCGCCACCTATAGAGGGACCGCCAACAGCTTGCGCCTGGATCAAGCCTGGCTTATTCGTGCAATATTTGGACCCCCGGGGACCATTCTTTTCTAAATATACATGAATGGTAGTGGTTTATTCTGGGTGCGTTTTGTGGTGAAAATGCAGTGGACCCTCCATGGAATTAAATACAGTGATACCTTGAGATACTAAAGCCTCTGTGTAGGAAAGTTCAAGATACGAAACGGAGCAGGAAGATTATTCTGCCCCATTTTATGAAAAAAAATTCAACATACGAGAGCAAAAATAAGAATCTGTCTGTCTTCCTTTCAGCTTTTTCCATTTTACTCGGGAGTCGCCACAGCGAATCATCTTGATTCACACGTTTGATTTGGCAGAGGTTTTTTTTTTGTTTGTTTGTTTGTTTACGTCGGATGCCCTTCCTGTCACAACCCTTTTAGCAAGGGACAGAAACACGCTGACGAATATCATATCTAAAAAAAAATTTTAATCGCGCGGCTGACAGAGGGCATCACGTGAACACGTTTTTACTGCCATACAACCTGCTCTCCCATTGGTTATCTCCCAACTAGCTCATGCCCTCAGAATCCCCATGATGCTTCATCATGGCGTCGTGACGTGCAAAACAGTGAAAGTGCAAAACGAAATGTGCAAAAAAAACCCCACAGAAAATACACGAAAAAAAGAAATTGAAATTCGAAAAAATTTTGTGTTTACTGTACAGTAGGCCCTCGTTATTTGGGGGGGTTTGGTTCCGGCCCCTCTCGCGAACGAAGATAATCCACGAGTTCTGTGCCCGGAAGTGAAACCCCATCATATGTATCATGCACGAATGATCAACCAGAAGTAAAATACTATGTATCTATTACATGCACTAAAATGTGCTTATTAAACACATTCTATAGACAGTCTTACTCATTAAAACACTATTAATGGAGTAAAATATAGTACGGATTAAGAAAATATGCCAGTCCCAAGCCCGGATAAATGCAGAGGGTTGTGACAAGAAGGGCATCCGGCATAAAACTTCTGCCACATTTCTCATGCAAATGATCAAAACAAAATTCATACCGGATCGGTCGAGGACCGGGTTAACAAGGACCACCACAGTGCTGTTAACCAACAGGGTGCTGGTGGAAATTGGACTACTGTTGGTCGAAGACGTCGAAGAAGGAGAGGCGGGAAGGCGTGTCCGTAGGCAGAGAGAGAAGAGGAAATGCGTGAGTCTAGGACTGAGAGTAGGGACTTTGAATATTGGAACTATGCAAGGAAAAGATCGAGAGCTGGCTGACATGATGCAGAGGAGGAAGGTGGACATACTGTGTGTTCAGGAGACCAGGTTGAAAGGTAGCAAGGCTAGAAGCTTAGGAACAGGGTTTAAGCTGTTTTATTACGGTGTGGATGGGAAGAGAAATGGATTAGAAATCATCTTGAAGGAGGGGTTTGTCAGGAATGTTCTAGAAGTGAAAAGAGTGTCCGACAGAGTGATGAGTCTCAAGTTAGAAATTGAAGGCGTGATGGTCAATGTTGTTAGTGCTTATGCCCCACAGGCAGGATGTGAGCTAGAACAGAAGGAGAGATTCTGGAGTGAGTTAGATGACGTGATGCAGAGTACCCCCAGAGGTGAAAGAGTGGTCATTGGGGCAGACTTCAATGGACATGTTGGTGCAGTCAACAGAGGGGACGAGGAAGTGATGGGCAGGATTGGTATCCAGGACAGGAACACAGAAGGACAGATGTTGATTGATTTTGCAAAAAGGAGGGAAATGGCTGTGGTGAATACTTTCTTCAAGAAGAGACAGGAGCATAGGGTGACTTATGAAAGCGGAGGTAAGAGCACACAGGTAGACTACATCTTGTGTAGGCGATGTAATTTGAAGGAAGTCAGTGACTGCAAAGTAATAGTGGGTGAGAGTGTTGCCAAACAGCATAGGATGGTGGTGTGCAGGATGACGCTGTGTGGAAGCTGAAAAAGGAAGAGTGTCGTGTTGTCTTCAAGGAGGAGTTGAAACAGGCTTTGGGTGGTCAGGAAGTGCTTCCAGATGACTGGACAACCACAGCCAATGTGATCAGGGAGACCGGTAGGAGAGTACTTGGTGTGTCCTCTGGAAGGAAAGTAGATAAGGAGACTTGGTGGTGGAATGAGGAAGTGCAGGAGTGTGTACAAAAGAAGAGGTTAGCCAAGAAGAAGTGGGACACAGAGAGGACCGAAGAGAGTAAACAGGAGTACAGGGAGACACAGCATAAGGCGAAGGTAGCGGTGTCAAAGGCCAAACAGAGGGCGTATGATGACTTGTATGATAGGTTGGACAGTAAAGAGGGAGAAAATTATTTATACAGGTTAGCACAGCAGAGAAATAGAGATGGGAAAGATGTGCAGCAAGTTAGAGTGATAAAGGACAGAGAGGGAAATGTATTGAGTGATGACAGAAGTGTGCTGGGAAGATGGAAAGAGTACTTTGAAGAGCTGATGAATGAGGAAAATGAGAGAAAAAAAGAGTAGAAGAGGTGACCATTGAGGAGCAGGATGTAGCAAAGATTAGTAAGGGAGAAGTGAGGAGGGCATTGAAGAGAATGAAGAGTGGAAAGGCGACATACCAGTTGAGGTATGGAAGTGTCTAGTGGAGGTAGCAGTAGATTTTCTGACAAGAATATTCAACAAGGTCTTAGAAAGTGAGCAGATGCCGGAGGAATGGAGGAGAAGTGTGCTTGTGCCCATTTTTAAGAACAAGGGAGATGTGCAGAGTTGTGGCAACTACAGAGGGATAAAGTTGATGAGCCATACGATGAAGTTATGGGAAAGAATAGTGGAAGCTAGACTAAGGGCAGAGGTCAGCATTTGTGAACAACAGTTTGGTTTCATGCCAAGAAAGAGCACCACAGATGCAGTGTTTGCCTTGAGGATGTTAATAGAGAAGTACAGAGAAGGTCAGAAGGAGCTGTATTGTGCCTTTGTGGATCTGGAGAAAGCATATGACAGGGTGCCGAGAAAAGAACTGTGGTATTGTCTGAGGAAGTCTGGAGTGGCAGAGAAGTATGTTAGAGTGGTGCAGGACATGTATGAGAGATGTAAGACAGTGGTGAGGTGTGCTGCCGGTGTGACAGAAGAGTTCAAGGTGGAGGTGGGACTGCATCAAGGGTCAGCTCTCAGCCCCTTCTTGTTTGCTATGGTGATGGACAGGCTGACAGACGAGGTTAGACAAGATTCCCCATGGACTATGATGTTTGCAGATGACACTGTGATCTGTAGTGAGAGCAGAGAACAAGTGGAGGAAAATCTAGAGAGGTGGAGGTATGCCCTGGAAAGGAGGGGAATGAAGATTAGTCTCAGTAAAACAGAATACATGTGTGTGAACGACAAGGACCCAAGAGGAACGGTGAGGTTACAGGGGGCAGAGATAAAGAAGGTGGAGGATTTTAAGTACTTAGGCTCAACAATCCAGAGCAATGGAGAGTGTGGAAAAGAGGTGAAGAAGCGCATGCAGGCAGGTTGGAATGGATGGAGAAAAGTGTTCAGTGTGATGTGTGATAGGAGAGTATCGGCAAGAATGAAGGGAAAAGTGTACAAGACGGTGATGAGGCCAGCAATGTTGTATGGCTTAGAAACAGTGGCCCCGGGGAAAAGACAGGAGGCAGAGTTGGAGGTAGCAGAGATGAAAATGTTGAGATTCTCTTTGGGAGTAACGAAGATGGATAGGATCAGAAATGAGTACATCAGAGGGATAGCACATGTTAGATGTTTTGGAGACAAAGTCAGAGAGGCTAGATTGAGATGGTTTGGACATGTACAGAGGAGGGATAGTGAGTATATTGGTAGTAGGATGCTGAGGTTGGAACTACCAGGCAGAAGGCCCAGAGGAAGATCAAAGAGAAGATTTATGGATGTGGTGAAGGCGGACATAAAGGTCGTTGGAGTAAGAGTAGAAGATGCAGAGGATTGGGAGAGATGGAGGCAGATCACTTGCTGTGGCGACCCCTGAAGGGAACAGCCGAAAAGAAAAGAAGAAAGAAGAAGACTGTATTGCTTTCAGAGGGGCAGTGGTGGTCTAGTGGTATAGGGTGCTGGCTCGCTGATCCAAAGGTTGGGGGTTTGAGTCCCACTCTCCACAAGGTTGTCACTGTCCCCCCCAGTGCAGCTAACTGGGTTATCAGAGGCGGGCCATGTCTCTCACTGTCTGTGGTGAGAGGCATGTAAAAGAACCATTGCTGACTTTCGTAAAGAGTTGGCTGCAAAGCCGTCAGCGTGTTTCTGTCCCTTGCTAAAGGGTTGTGACAGGAAGGGCATCCGACGTAAAAACCTCTGCCAAATCAAACGTGCGAATCAGATGATTCGCTGTGGCGACTCCCGAGTAAAAGGGGAAAAGCCGAAAGGAAGACAGACAGACTGTATTGCTTTCAGGTTTTTAAAATATGTAAAATTTATAAGGTTGTTTTTGGGGGCCTGGAACGGATTACGATGTTTACATGTAAAACATTTCCCATTGTCCAAAAAAATTCAAGATACGAAGCCCCCCTGGGATGAATTAATTTTGTATCTCGAAGTATCACTGTAAATCTAATATGTTCCTCTGTATCTCGATTTCCATAATTCCAGGTGAAGGCCTTCTCGATATTATTACCTTCGGAAGTAGGGATATTGCGTGTGAGTGACAACGAAGAACGTATGTCATCAGGTGCGTACACCTTCCCATGTGAGAGCTCAGCCGATCAACTCTCACGGTCCACCAGTCACGGATGGCAAGCTCCACCAACCGAAACTCGAACCTGCAAGTTTTCAGTTGGTTGTAACGTCTTGACACTACGCCAAATCAGAACCTCCTGACTGGTACTCTTTCAATGATGTTGTCCAGCTGGTATGAGTAGAGAAGTGGAGCAACCAACCATGTACAGGGATCCCTCACTTTCCGTGGTTAATTGGGACCAAAATCCCCCGGCGACCACCAAATTCTGCGAAGTAGGATCGACAACCCCCGACTGATGTATATATGTATATAATATCAATAAATACATATCCAACGCTATAAATGCTTATAATAACAATTAAACGTTCCAAAAAAATGCATAAGATGTAAATAAAATATAAATACACACATATACAGACACGCGCACGCACGCAGATGCACATGCGCGCACTGAGATGCGCACCTCACAAAAATGTAAGTAGTTTTGTTGGGGGGGTTTTGGGTTGTTGTTTTTTTTTTGTTTTTGTTTTTTTTTTTTTTTTTGCATAATTGGCCTTGTTTTGTGGCATTTTCCTTAATTTTTTCCCCTTTTCTTTCTTAATTTCCTTATTTTTAAAATTTTTTAATGAATTTTTTTTTAAAAACCGCGATGCACTGAAGCCACATGAATTGAAGCACGAAGTAGCAAGGAATTCCCTGTATTCTAATCTGCTGAAGTTGTAATGTAATGGACAGTGAGATCATTAATATCTCCATTATTAATGCGATAATTAATCATCAACTAAAGTTTGATGATGGTAAAAGCCCTCGCTTCTGCAACTGCTATGTAAGCCTTGAAGCGATGTCATCATTTAACTCGAGACTCACTCCATTCAGCGAGTGCGGACCTAGACTACCCTCAACCCCATCAGCCTCGGCGTTTCCCATTAACTTGATGTACCATATGTCCTGGAAATAATTTCTGCAAAAATCAATTTCTGACTAAATCAATAACTCTTTCAGAGGACGTTTCAGCAATGCGGGAGAAAGTAATTCAAAGTTAGAGTACGTGCGAGAGACTCATCATTTAGAATTTGTTTAATCAGCCTGTAACTGACTTCATTTAAAGCGTGTCTGGAGAAGTGATGCCGAAAAGCTGGACTGGACTTCATGAGAGATTGATCTTGGGTTTTTTTTTAAAAAAAAAAGGGAGCCTAACGATAGCCAGCTCGAGAGAGAACGAGGAAAAAGAGAGAAGAGTGCAGGGGGCACAGAGAAAGCACTTACCGTGTGTAGGGCTCACAGCTGCTCTTGAGCAGAGAGAGGAGTACAGGGTAGTTCTCATTACTGCAGTTAGTCTGTGCTTCGTTATATAGATAGGAGAGAAGCTTTACACCCTACACAAAGAGTAAAACTCCAGCTGTTACAATCAGCAGCATAGATAATCCGATTCATATCTGAAGCTTAAATGTTCCTCACCACAGGGAACGTGGCCTGACGTGCCCCCGTCACAGCATCCACACAGCACAGCTCGGCGAGGTACCTGAAACACGACCAGAGAGAAGAATAAGCATCATCACCCCGGCGTTTGTACTTCAAATCGAACCACACGTTAAAACCCTGCGCTCCTACCTCAGCTGTCGGCCCAGCTTGCGGAAATGGAAGCCGATGGTGAGGAGGCTAAGAGAGGCAGGTGTGCTCAGTACACACGCTCTGTAATAGTGCAGATAGCGCCGCAGGCCACCTGTAAACGCCTGATGCACGCAGAGACAATAACACTATAATTAGACATGTCATTTTCCTTTAAAAAAATATTAAAAAACAAAAGGACACAAATCAGAATGGGACAGAGCACTGACTCCAGATCAGTGCTGAGCAAGTGCTCGTCCTTGACGTTAAAGCAAGGTTAGAGGTGCTGAATGGACAGGGCCATTACCTGAAACACCAGGCCCTTCTTATCAGCAGAACCCAGAGAGAAGCGGCTCAGGCGAAGGTAATATGTGCCGTACTGTGCCAGCTCCTCTAACAGGCGTGACACGCTCTCGGGAGACGTTCCCGACACACACACATCCGCTCGCACGTCAAACCGAACGCTTGTCTGAAACAGAAGCGGAAGAGATTTGCACGTTCAAAAGTTGAGGAGTGGATCATCATGGGCTTTTTAAAAGCACGAAGGAAAACACAGAATGCTCCTTATTTGAAGGGAGAAATGCTCCATGTTTTCGTTCCATTCATTGAAGCCACGGTGACATGACTGAGCTTCGAGGGAGCAAAAAATTAATCAATGTTGCCTACAGACTTCGAGTTTAATGGATGGCGAGACAGTTGTTTGATTAAACAGGTCACACTCTTTAAAGACGGGAAAAAACCCTCAGCACTTTTAGTATTAATAAGGAAAATAAAACGGCGCAGATGATCTGTGTACTGTAACCATGACGACAGACTTCTCGATGGTGTGGCTTACTCGAGCGTGCTATTTATTTAGCGATATCTTTTCTGTAAGCGAGCAGCCTTTTCCTTGCAGCAAATAAGCATCAAGGTAAAATTTCATTGGATACAAAGCAGAACAAAGAGTTTGTCACCATGGTTACATTGCATCCACTTGTCCCCACCCCACCCACAACATGGCTCACTCTGATGCCGCACTGAGATAAATGTTTCGATGTGATTACCTCGTTGAGGGGGAAAGTACCAGAAGCCACCCCTATGAGCACGTTGAGGAGATCTTTTACGAGCTGAGTCTGGCAGTCCAGAGGCAGAGGCAGGAGAGGAGACGGCGTATGAGAGGACAGCATGTTCCTCATCTCGCCTTCCCAAAGCCGATACAACTGATCGAATGCCTCTCTGCCGGCTTCGGTCAGGTACGGCGGCTCTTTCTGACCTGGGGGGCTGGAAGGATGGAGGGTGGGTGAGAAAATGACTAATACATGTTAAACAAGTAGCAAAATCTCTCGTTCAGCAGGAAAATGGGTTACAGCTGAATGTCGTGCCGATATATCGGGCCTCATTTATCAACCTTTTAACTAAAGATAAAATATTCGTGTAAATGTGTGCATAAATCAAGCCGAAGAGAAATTTACTGCTGTATTCATAATGTTTAGAGAAGCATGTGATCGTCCCATGTGCTTATATTGGCAATAACTAAGTACAGTGATACCTCAGCTCACGAACATAATTGGTTCCTAGAAAGTGTGTGTGAGGCGAAAAGTTCGTCTTCCGAACATTTATTTCCCATAAGAAACCATTAAAATGAGAATAATCCGTTCCCAGGTCCCCATAAAACATAATTTTCTACTAAATAAGCCTTAAAACTACACAAAAATATATCTTATTTTATGTATAATAAATGTCTATTGTATTGTAATTAAAGAAATAAACTGTACTGTATAATAAAGTCGTTTTATTTACCTTTGTGATGGTAGTTGACGGCTTGATGGAATGGAGTGGGAGGAGGAGGGAGGGAGGGACTTACCGTTTGGAAGGAGAGTTTGGAAACGCCTACTGTTTGGAAACACGCATGGCCACACACGCACCCTTAATAGCTTCCTTGTTCTTAAGGATGGGAGCAATGGTAGACTTAGCGTACTGGTACTGGGACGCTGAGTCACACAAACGCACACCTCGTTCGTGTTTTTCAATGATCTCCGCCTGTGGTGGGGTCTTTTTCGGTCCCATAATAGCAAAAGTACACTCAATATGGTCCAAAATGTCTATCAAACACAAACCACTTCCGCACTCAAAGAAAGGGGGTGACGAACTGTGACGCCATGAGCGTGCGTCAGCTTCTCGTGGCCGCCACCGTGGCGCTGTTCGACCGCGTGGTTTGGTTCATCCGCCGAAAAGTAGTTCGTCAGCCGAGACTATATTTTCGCGAATTTAAAGTTCTTGAGGCGAAAAGTTCGTGAGCTTAAGCGTTCGTCAGCCGAGGTTTGACTGTACAACACGTGTTCCCGGCAGCTCCTTTACAGGTAATTATGCCCACAAATCTCCATAAAAGGATTAGAGCACTGATAGCTTTGAATATGAAATGAACGGTTCAGTGTCAGCGCTAAAAGACAGCAGAAGAGGGCATTACGACTTCTACACTTACTGCATGCACCAGTAATAATCATACACTGATACTAAAATATACGCTAATACACCAAACATAGACTCGGACACGTTATTAGGAACAACACACTCACACTCCAGTCATCCTCAAAACACTCTCGTCTCCTCATGCCGCGGGGTTCACGAGATGCCCTTTGAGATTCTAGTCCACACTGACATGACCATATTGGACATTCCTATCGATTGTTCAGATGCACTTTTACAAAATCTCCTATTCTATAATAACCCAATGACTGGAAAGGCCGCCGCAGAAAATGAAATTCGAGTTTAAGCTCGTGAACTAGTCTGAGAAACATTAGCAGGCTATCATGCTGCAAGCAGTCGTAAGAAAATGGAAAATTGTTATCATGAAGGATCGCACATGACCAGCAACAATACTCAAATAGGCTGTAAAATTCAACCAATGATTATTTGATAGTAACAGGCCAAAAACATGCAGGGGAAAAAAAAAAAAAAAAGATTCCCCACACCATCACACCGCCCCCACCAGCCTGGAGCGTTACCACAAACCAGGCCGAGTCCACAGATTTATGTTGCTGGCACCAAATTCTGACCCTGCCATCTGTGTGCTTTAGCAGAAATCGAGACTCTTCAGACCAGGCTATTTGTTCCAGTCTTTAAATGTTCAGCTGAGTCGTTCGCACTGGAGTTTCAGCTTTCTGTTCTTGGATAAAACACGAGGAACCTTGAACATTGACTACTTATTTTGAAATACAGGAAGCCCTGGTTACTTCACGCTTCAATTCATGCGGCTTCAGTGAATTGCGTTTTTTTTTATTTTTTTAAATATTCATCAAATTAAAAAAAAAAAAAAGGAAATTAAGGAACAATAGGGGAAAAGGTTAAGGAAAATGCAGCAACACAAGGCCAATTATGCAAAAAAAAACCCAAACAAACAAAAACAAAAAACAAACAAACAAAAAAAAACAACCCAAAACCCCCCATTAAAACTATTTACATTTTTATGTGAGATTCTGTGTGTGTGCGCGAGTCTGTATGTGTGTATTTATATTTTATTTACAACTTATGCATTATTTTTGAATGCTTAATTGTTATTATAAGCATTTATAGAAATGAATATGTATTTATTGATATTATATACACATACACATGTATGTATGCGTCAGTTGGGGGGAGGGGTGTTTCGATCCTACTTCGCGGAATTCAGTGGTCGCGGAGTGATCTCGGTCTCAATTAATGGCGGAAAGTGAGGGATCCCTGTAATCTAGTCCACAACATGGCCAGAACAAGTTAACTAAAGTTGTGTTGCAATTGTTATTTTTAATTCTTTTGTATAGTGTATTCATCTCCTTCGTGTTTGTTGGGTTTGTGTGTGTATGTGTGTGTGTGTGTGTGTGTGTGTATTCAATAAAAAAATAAGTTTAAAAAAAGGGAGCTGATGTGACCTTCTATGTTGTAACTAATCAGTTGTGAGTGCATTCTGTCACTTTTCTGGTTACCACAGAGACTGAATAAAAGGAATAAAAGGACACCAAGTCACATAAACACTGATGAAAGTGGTGATAACATTAATCAAGGACCTGAAGAGAGACAGAAATGTTCTTCAGATTCACAGCGATTTGAACAAATTTCTTGTTTAAATGCTTTTTCAAACAGCATTTACACACACACACACACACACACACACACACACACCATATTCTTTGGATCATAAGGTGCAATTAAAAGCCTTCAATCTTCAAAAAAAATTGATGTGTGCCTTATAATCTGGTGCGCCGTGTGTGTGTGTGTGTGTGTGTGTGTGTGTGTGTGTGTGTGTGTGTGTGTGTGTGTGTGTGTGTGTGTGTGAATGAAGCCGTACGGCTCCAGCTCACTGAGACCATCAAAACCCAAGTGAAGCAAACTAATTGACAGCTTACCATCATTCAGGGTGAATTAACCAAAGAACTCCAGCTGCTAGATATTGGTGTCAAAAGGTCGTAACTTGGAGAGAGCTGCGATTAACATTCAAATACCGGCATTACGGCTATCATAGTCAAATGACTCACCGAGTAATACGTAAGCGGCTGAGAGAAGTTTACGTCATGAGACCGGAAGACTTTTTCCACCTAATCTCCGGTCTACCGACCATCTGTCTTGTTACAAGGACTCGTCTGTGTCTCAGGACGCTCAGCTGGCTTAATGAGAGTGTTACGTTCATCACCGGGATAAAGCGATGCTACAGGTCTCCTCCTGAGACCTCAGATTAACCCGCTTGAATTTGTTGTTACACTGATACAGCTCCTTAAAAGTAATGACCTCCGTTGTGTAAAGAACACAATGCTCACGCTGCGAATGGGCACCGCCATGCTCGTTACTGTGATAGTCACTTTAAGGAGGAGTGGCTGAGAGAAGTTTAGGTCACGACCCGGAAGATTTCTAATCTCCGTCATAACTGAACGATGTTGAGAAATATTGTGAAGTGTATTATTTTATATTTTATGTGTTATAACTAAACAATGTTGAGGTATTGTGAAGTGTGTTTTATATTTTATATTATGATAACTGAACAATTCTGAGAGTTACTCTGATGTGTGTGTGTCTAAAAATGTGTGTGAAAAGTGTCAGAAAAATAATGATTTTAGATTTTATGTGTTACAACTGAACAATGATGAGAGTTAATGTCAGAGTTGAATCAAGTTTGACTTACAGAACTTTTGTTTTGCTTAATGTGCCTTATGTATGAAAATAGGCCGTTCGATCATCACTCACTGCTATTGCGCCTTGTACTCCGGTGCGTCCTATGGCCGAAAAATCCGGTACATCTTTGTATATATATATCTCCCCTTGTCCAGCTCTGTCACTGTATTTTTTTCTCAGTTCTTGTGATAGCTTTTTTCATCAAATCCCTTCTTATAATCACCCTGTGCAAACATTGTCATGTATGTTTCTGATTTACAATATCTGAAATAAAGTCAAAATGACTACCATTTCTGAGACAAAAATATAAGACATTATGATGACTGAACCTGAATGTCTAGCCTGGAAGCAACATACAATTTACAACATACAACATACTGCATGTAAGGATAATAAACTAGTATCAAGTCTTTTCCTGCTCAAATTCAAGGCTTATTTCTTTTATTTTACAACGAATCAATTTACTGTGCACAGTTAGCAGTACTTCGTGTTATTCTGACTCAGGGAAGAGCCAGCCTAAAGCTGGGAGGTCTGATAGACACGCAACTCCAGTTCTGATTATTCACAGACATGATTGTGGTTCTTACCAGCCTACATTTTCCCAGCAGCGGCGTTTAGCAGGTACAAACATACGTAAGGCGTCCCACACGTCAGGTTCAGGACTGGGGCTCTGCTCAGACTGTGAGTCAGGGGTCAGATTGGAGGCAGACTGGAATCCTTCATCCTCAGACTGATCTAAACACTGAGGAACCTGTGAGCAACCAAACCAAATATAGTGTTTATATTAGACTTAAATATTTGTATGGAGTTTGCATTTCCTTCCAGGCTTATGTGGGTTTTGTTCGGATCCTCTGGTTTAATCCCACAGTACAAAAGCATACACAGACTGACACAGCAGCACACTGTCGCTCTGGTCTTTCAATGTTGAGATGGAGTCCTGGTGCCACTGTCGACGGGTATTTAAATGATGGTTCCATTGTGGAAAACTGTAGATGCTGATGAAAAGTAGGAAGGTAAATGTAAAATGTAATTGTAAAATAAACAAATAAATTATATACAATGATACCCCAGCTAACGAGTTGAATTCATTCCGAGGGCGAGCTCGTAAGCCGAAAAATTTGCTAAATGAAACAATTATTCCTATAAGAAATAACAGAAAACCAATTAATCCGTTCCAACCCCCTCCCAAACTCGTATAACCTGCCACAAACACGTCTATTTGACCTAATGTATTAAAAATAAACATGTAAAAACAATAAATATTTCATAATAATAATAATAATGCATGTACATTAACATTAATAATAATTAATAATAAATATTAATAAAACAAGAATAAACAATAAGTCAACTAATCCTTACGATCATCGACTGCGGCGAAGATGTCACATGGGCAGGCAGGAGGTGGTAAGTAACAGAGTAGGAGGAGAAGGAAAATTTTGTGCGTGTTCACGCTACGAATGCCAGGGAGGAAAGGCTCATGGTGAACTCCCACTAGGCCAGTGCTTCTCAAATAGTGGGGCGCGCGGTGTGATGCCAGGGGGGTGCGTATGACCCTGGGGAACATGCTTTTTCGCCATACTGTACTAGATATAGGTGCACTTGCGCAGCCAGTACAGTAGGTGGCAGTGGCGCTCTCATTGTTGTGCTATGGTGTAGGGAAAAAGCACCGAGCAAATGATATGAAGTGCAGTAAACACTATAGTCGCTCGGGGCACTGGAGGGTGTGAAATTTTTTTTTTCTTTTTCTTCCTAGAGGTGGTGTCACAGAAAATAATTGAGAAGCACTGCACAAGGCATTCTCGGAGTGCGGAGGAATACCCGCGGAAGAATACGAGACTAATTGGCCAAGAAAAGCTATTTCGAGGAGAGCTCGTAAATTTAATTTTTGCTCGTTGGATGGATTTTAGGTGGGTTCGAAGCTTGGAAAAATCGTTATAAGGGATACTCATTAGACGAGGTACCACTGTATAATTAAATAGTATCCTGAATGAGTATGAAGATGATCACATGTTTGTGTAGAAAGGTCATATCCACCTGATCAATCTCTTTTTGTAAGTTGAGGTTTTTCATTCATTCATTCATTCACTCTTTAGCTGAACTGCTTAATCTTACTAAGGTCGCATGAAAGATAGAGCCTATCTCAGCCTACTCTGTGCAGAGATGGAGTACACCCTGAAGAGCTTGCCAGTCCATCGAAGGCCCAGCACCCAAAACCATTCACATCATGGAATAGTTTGAAATACACAATTAGCCTGAAGTGTAAGTTTTTAGATTGGGGTAAAAAAAAAAAAAAAAAACAAGTGTTTCCGCTAACACGGGTTGAAAAATCTAAGGTAGGTTGGTCGGTATGTTTGGGGTTTTTTTTCCGAGATTCTTTTTCTACAATTACATGTGCCATTAGAAGGGAACAGATAAAGCAACTTAACATAAATGTCGAGCTTGTCACACTCTCAGGACTGTTGACTCACCTGGGAATTTTTGTAGGAGGAAATAGCTTTTCCTGGGTCATCAGGACATCAAAGGCTATTCTTCCCGCATTCTTCATTGTATCGTTTGCATTTAGGCTTTTGTCTTTGCATTGTAAATGTATAAACCGAATTTCACAAACATTGACAGTAATGTAGTCCACAATGTAAACAGTAATAAAACAGTAACGTAGCCAGCCCCCCCCGACATAACTTAGCATCAAGTAATAATTCACAGCTGCATAGCAAGACTGAGGAAAAATATTTCATGCTAAACTTTAACATGGTTTACCTGTTTGACGCCCAGCAGGACCATATGGACCTCTTTCAAAAAATTTGCTAACTACTAGACGCGTGTTCTATACTTATTGTGGAGTTGCCTGATGCAACACAGCTTGGTCCCACGTGCTTCAGTCAGCGCAAGATAACCTTAACCTTGAGTGCACAGGATTGTGTTGTTCACGAATTTATGAAAATATTTTTTGTTATTATTGTCTTATTACTATTATTATTATTAGTGTTCTTATAATTTTGTCGAAAAAAAATATGTTTGCGGTGTTTCCTTAGGCATGTTTGATTAGGAAAAACTGCAAAAACAATTTGGGCGTTAACACAGTTGAATTGTGATTAAACTTTCATCATCTCACCCGAATATGGAGTCCTATGACCTCAGCGTTACTGGGCACCGGTGGAAAGTCCAGCCGGACATCCAGATCCGCTGTCCGCGAGTGCTGCAGAGCTCCAAAAAGAGACAGTCTGGTGTCTCTTTCAAACTTCTCCTCTCCATCCAGTCTCTTTTCTAGACCAAACAAACCGGTCCCCGGTGGAGCGTCCAATATGTTCAGAGTCCTACAAACTCCCCTGAAAGCTCCCCATTCCTCGTCACACACCAAAGCCCAGGTCCTGCCTTCCAGCATCTGCAGCTCCTCACTCAGATAACCTGGCAACGGAGGTCTGCGCTGCACAGGCCGCTCACGCCGCATGCAGTCCCTGCTGAACGAGGACACAAGTGGAGGACCTGAACCTGCCAGCTGTGCCAAGAGTTCCAGCACCGAGTCTAGCTCGATTAGTCCGGAAGAGCGGCCTGCTTCTCGAAGCTGTCCCAGAAGACTCTCAAGCCTCTCTGCATCATCACCACGGCCCGAGACCCGCAAATCGAAGGAGATCATAAGCATTTTATTGTAAGCAGGTGTGTCGGCTAATGCGTTTGCCAATGACGAGGTGGATTTGGACGAGCTGTCCTGGAAAAGTTTGGAAAGCAGTGTGGAATAAGCACGTCTTCGGAGGGCGCGGTGAAGCGCCACACGAGATATACTTCCAAAAGAGCGGCGTTTCCATGACACTCCAGACAGCCTGCAATCACAGAGTGCAGAAAGAAGACCTGTAATACTGCTGCTGTTCGTGGGACAAGAAGACGTCCCAAATATTCCCTGGTTACCATACATCCTGAATTGATCAGTGAGGGATACGACCTGCAAGAGAAAACACACACACACACACACACACACACACACACACACCTGTGTTTTAATGGTGTTTTATAGTGGACTACATGACCATCATTTCCATACATTATACCCTATTTCAGAGCTAATCACACCTTTGCTGTGATAACCACCACTCCTCCGGCGAGCATTTCTAGATTTTACAACATGGCTTTGCAGATTTGTGGTCTTAACGAGTTTTAGGGAAGTCAGGCAGTGATGTTGGGGTGCAATCATATTCCAGTTCATCTCAAAGGCATTCAGCGGGGCTGAATGTCAGGATGCTCAGGTTCTTCCACTTAAATTTTCTCAAACCATGTCTTCGTTGATGCAGGACGTATTTATATGTCGTAGCATTTCAGTTTCCCTTTCATGGAACCAAGACAGCCAAACCTGCTCCAGCATCACCATGTACACTCCATGATACACATAGTGTAGTGTATCAACGCTGATTGGGTAGAGCCAAGTGAAGCTCCACTTCAACTGCACTGAACATCTCTGGGATGAACGGGAACAACATTGTTCCAGGCCATCCTGCTGTACATCAACACCTGCACTGTTGCGCACTAGTTGGGTGAATGAGGTCTGTGGTCTAAGGTACTTATTACTGTTCATATTAATTAACTATATTCATGCAAAATTTGATGGAAAATCAACCAATCAGCCGGGTACTAGAAGATTTTTGTTCTTATTTAGATACAGTGGTCCCTTGACTTCCGAGTATCTTTTATAACGAATTTCCCATGATACTAGCTTCAATCCCATCAAAAATCTGCCCCATCCAACCAGCAGATTTTTGATTTACGAATTCTCCTGGTTAAATGGCTTTATCGGGCCGATTAGCCTCGTATTCTTCCGCGTATATTCCTTCGCACTCCCAGAAAGCCTTGTGCAATGCTTCCCAATTATTTTCTGTGATGCCCTCAATAGGAAGGAACCCCCCCCCCCCCCAATACTTATTAAAAATAGTGTTTACTGCACTTCATATCATTTGCTTGGTGCTTTTTCCCTACACCATAGGAAACACAGTGACAGCACAACTGCCACCTACTGTAGAGGATGTGCAATTACACTTAACTCTAGTACAGTATGGCAAAAAAGCATGTTCCCTAAGGTCATACCCCCCCCCCCCCGTACCCCACTATTTGAGAAGCACTGGCCTTGTGGGAGTTCACCACAAGCCTTTCCTCGCTGGCATTCGTAGTGTGCACATGCACAAAATTCTACTCTTCCTCCTTTTCTGTTACGCACCAACTCGTGCCTGCCCACATGACATCCTCACCGCAGTCGATGATTGGAAGGGTTAGTTGACGTATTGTTTATTCTTGTTTTATTATTATTATTAATGTTAATGCAAATGTATTATTATTATTATTATTATTATTATTATTATTATTATTATTATTAAATAGTTATTGTTTTTACATGTTTATCTTTAATATATTAGGTCAACCATACATGTTTGTGTCAGGTTATATGACATTGAAAGGGGGTTGGAACGGATTAATTGGTTTCAATTACAGTCGGCCCCCAATTTACGAAATTAATCCGTTCCAGAGCCCTTTTCGTAACGCGGGGATTTCGTAAGTAGGGGTCGCATCTTACATGTTAAACGCCTAATTCGTTCGAAGGCTCCAGTCTTTGGACTGAATAAACCCCATAAACCCTTTAAAAATTATAAAAGTACACCAACTTTGTAGAATAAAATTATTTATTAAACCGTTTAAACATTTTATTAACATATTTATTAATTAAACCATTATTAAACATTTTTTATTAACACACACACACACACACCTCACTTTCTCTCTCTCTCTCTCTCGCGCGCGCAGTGCGGGCCACGCCCACAAGACATGGAATTCAAAGCGCATTCTCTGCTTGACAAACTCAACTTTAATTTGATTCCTTGAGGGATCGGAATTCCAGATAAACTCAAATGCGCCCACATTTATTAAACATTTACTGAATTAAACAACTTAAAAAACTAAACTAAAAACTAAAGAGTGAAGCTTCCTTCTGCCTCTATCTGGGAGGCGAGTGGGGCGGGATGTTGAGAGACAGCCAATGAGAGAGCAACTCGCGCGTCGATTGGCGCGTTTGAATTTTGGATTTCTTTTCATAAGAGGGGGTTGTTTCGTATTTCGGGGATGGAAACTCAGGAAAATGTTTTTCGTAACCCGGGGATTTCGTATACAGGGGTCTTTGTAAGTTGGGGCCCAACTGTATTTCCTATAGGAATTTTTGTTTAATCTATCGAACATTTTGACTTACGAGCTCGCCCTCGGAACGGATTAATTTCGTAAATCAAGGTACCACTGTAGTTGCATAACTCTGACCCTGTAGTGGGAAATGAAATGACCACTGAAAGTAAATAATATATTTTTTTAAATGTCAATGACTGTTCATATACCCAGCAACACTTAAGGAGGATATCAGGTACATTTGAGTACAGGAACTGTGTTTTTGGACTTAAAAGATGATGTCAGAGCAAAATAAAGCATGCTTGTTTATAAATATGAGGAAAAAATGCGTTCTTTTTTTTTTTAATCTAAATAACACCTAAAGAACCCTAATTAGGATTAGGCGGTTACAGAAAATGAACGATGAACATTCTACAGAACAAAAAGAGTATATTTGTAGAACATGGGAACTTTTGTGTGGTATATCGGTGTAGATATCTGTGCTACTCTAATAAGAGGATTCATGTAGCATAGCATTCCATGGTTTCTCTCTCTGTGTATTTATTTTACGTACTGTTGTAATTACTGAGTCATGTCCCTGTTTCGCTGGACGTTTTGTAAGCTGAGACATTGTTTTAATTTGTCGTTTTAAATTCAAAATTAATAATTACAGTATACACGAAAAGGATTTTTTAAGAATGCTCCAACTTTTTTTCCTCAGAACCAAGAACCAATGGAAAGCCCTTTTTAATATCGCTCCCATTTTAGGAGCATAATTCATTTATTATAATACAGGCATTCCAGGTCAAATCATCAGATTTCCAGAATTTTTTTTTTTTTTTTACTGCCTCATCTCAGATTCTGCCCCCAAAATTTTCACTCTACGTGATGAAAAATAATGAACGCTCCAACAAGATTGGACAATTACTAACAATTTGACAGCTACTTAAATTTGGGCAAAAAATATTCAACACGAGGTCATGAAACCTTGCAAGTAGTCAAAACAACAACATGTACCGAGTCCGTTTCTGCTGCATTATCCATGGTGAGAAGAACCACTCCTGAGCTTTAGCTTCCTACTATTTTTGTTTTATTTTGGACCATTTCGAGGCCCATAAAAATAAACAAACATTGTTCAGAAGAGCTACCACTGATTCTCATTAAGAAGTTGGTCTAATTTCCATTTGTCTAGAAATCGGATGTGTTCGTCTGCATGGGGCACAACAAAGTCTTCCTCTTATGCATTTTCATCCATTCCCAAGGAGTCACATCTGGACTGGTATACTGTATATTACACAGACATAAACAAGATGTTACTCACATAAAGAATGCACATGTAGCTGGAGTGAGTACAAAACTGAAGTGTGTTGTAATATGAATTAAGAAATCTGGTCTAACACCCCCCACACAAATGATCCTACCGCTGGTTCTGGAGAACCCCCTGTGCTGGATATTTTAAGGAGGGCACCAAAGGTTCTCCAGGACCAGAACTGAGCCTGTGTTTTAACAAACAGCAAGTCCAACCCATGTGTAACAGTAGATCAGAGAGTCTCCTGTGGTCTTCCAGGATCGTAGTGAACAGAACTGGCCACCAATGTTTTGATCTCAAGTTATTTACCATCCACTCTTACACTCTGTGACGTCATGCCATCGCTGCTCATGCTAGCTCTGAGGAATGTTAGCATACTGGCGAAATGATGCTCAGCGCTAAGCGTTGTTTATGAAATAAATGTTTGATATAGTGATTTGAGATGTAACTGACTGCTGTGCTGTGTGGTTGTGGTGTCTATGGAGAACGAACCTGGCCGTTCCAGGACTCTACAGTAGTAGCCCGACAGTGTTGTTGTATCCGTTAGTCTTAGGATGGACATTGTTCAACCGGAAATGCGCCAAAGCGTTAAACCAACTAACTCAAGGTCAATAAAACTTACTTGTAGTGTACTTCAGCGTCATCTTTAATGAAACAGTTGTCGATAATGTCCTGTCCTTCCTGACCGGATTAAAATACACACAAACCGGTTCGGGTTTGCCATTTTGACTTGGTGACCGCGCTCGATTCAAAAATCCAGCCTCCGGATTGATCTGATTGGTTCAAACTCAGTGTTTCGAGCTACTATTGGATAAATGTCAGAGCTTAGAAATAATCACTTCCGGTAAATGCATAAACGCTGTACATTCAAAGCCCGCCTAGTAGCAGAGATATCATTTATGTTTTTCTTTATTTAATTCTTTCTTTCTTTCTTTCCCCTCTTAAATCGAGATTACAATATTGAAATACATTCATATGAACATAAGTCATCACATTCTCTCATTTTCCAATTAATCCGACAATGATGGGGGCCAACACTGGGTGAAGACAAAGGTACACCCTGAACGAATACACACACACACACACACACACACTTAGAAGTAATTTGGCACATCCAATTGGCTTAATGTGCATGTTTTTGGCCTGTCTGTGGAAACCGGAGTACCCGGAGGAGTACCTGCAGAAGCGGGAAGAACATGCAAACTCCACAGAAACACCTCAACTGGAACTTGAACCTGGAACTCGAACCCTGGACTACTTGCTGTCACACATAAATGCTAACCAATACACTGCGCCGCAGATGGACATGACATGCATTTAAAAACAAATTGAATTCTTTATAAAATCAACAAATTAATACAGTCCAGAAATGACATGAAACAGTACTAGATTGAGGCGGCACATTGGCGTTGTGGTTAGCACATCCGCCTCACAGCAAGAAGGTCCAGGGCTTGATTCCCAGCTTGGACGTTTCTGTGTGGAGTTTGCGTGTTCTTACCGTGTTTGTGTGGGTTTCCTCTGGGCACTTTAGTTTCCTCCTACAGTCTAAAAAACATGCAAAGTAGGTTAATTGGCTGTTCCAAATCACCCCTAGGTATGAATGGGTGTGTGAATGTTGGCCCTGTGATGGCCTGGTGAGCCATACAGAGTGTACCCTGGAGTCAGCTGAAAATGGGCACCCGCCTCCCCCAACTCTAATTAGGATTAAGCACTTCAGAGAATGAATAGTTAGAGAGAGAGAGGATGATGATGACTTTATTAATCTCCTGATGCAAATCTAATCTTCATAGAAAATCAAACATATATAAGTGCAATTTAAAATTCTAGATATATATTACTGTATATGATATTATAATACAGAAGTAATAAAAATATAAGAAATGAAGAAGAAGAAAGACACCAAGGTAGTACCGCTCTCCAGGGGTGTGTGTGTGTGTGTGTGTGTGTGTGTGTGTGTGTGTGTGTGTGTGTGTATGTGTGTGTGTGTGTGTGTGTGTGTGTGTGTGTGTGTGTGTGTATGTGTGTGTGTGTGTGTGTGTGTGTGTGTGTGTGTGTTCACTTTAGATGGGTTAAATGCAGAAGTCAAAATTTCCCTTGTGGAATTGATGCAAAAAAAAAAAAAAAAAAGTAACGGTAGCACAGTGGCTAGCACGTCCGCATCACAGCAAGAAGGCCTCAGTTCGACTCCTGTGCTCGGGGCGTTTCTGTGTGCAGTGTGCATATTCTACCCGTGCTTGTGTTTCCTCCGGGCACTCCGGTATTCACCCACAGTCCAAAAACATGCACAGTAGGCTTGGCTGTTCCAAAGAGCCCCCAGGTGTGAGTGTGAACTTGAATAGTTGTATGTGTGTTGGCCATGCAATGACCTGGCAAGGTGCTCGACATGTACCCTGCCTTCACCCAGAGTAGGTTGAGATAGGCACCGGCTTCCCCATGAGCCTTACTAGGATTAAGCGGCTTAGAAAATTAATGAATGAATGAATGAATAGTAAAAATGATAGATGTCCGAAACAAGTCTATGACACTGATGCATTGTTTATGTATGCATAATTTATTATTAATTTTATTACTGTGTACTATTTCAGAACTTAATTCTGGGACACAGATGCATCCTAACAATAATACATTTAGTTTCATGACAAATTTTTTCATAATTTGGACTGCATTACTGGACTGATGGTACAGCTGACCTCCTGAAAATAGCCTTCAAATTTTGTATATTTTATATACTGTACGTATACTGTTTGCTAATAGGATGTGTATCTCTACATATCTATATAATGATGTACTGTTAACTAGTTTACAAAATACATTGGTTAATATTCATTAATTCGTTCATTTTCTGAAGCAGTTGCACCTGCTAAGGTCTAGCTCAGCCACTAGCTTACAATTCCATCAACATACGCTCAATTTATCACACTCGCATGTACACCTGGGGCAATTTCAAACAGCCAATTAACCTCATGTGCATGTCTTTGGGTGATCATGTGGTACAGTGGTTAGCAAGAAAGTCCAGCAAGAAGGTCCAGAGTTCATTTTCTCGGCTTGGTCATTTCTGTGTGGAGTTTGCATGTACTCCCCGAGCTTACATGGGTTTCCTCTGGGTATTCCGGTTTCCTCCTACGATCCAAAGATATTAGGCTACCTGG
This sequence comes from Plotosus lineatus, assembly GCA_024760905.1. Classification (NCBI taxonomy): domain Eukaryota; kingdom Metazoa; phylum Chordata; class Actinopteri; order Siluriformes; family Plotosidae; genus Plotosus; species Plotosus lineatus. The sequence goes on along the minus strand of CM045742.1, from coordinate 911,079 downwards.
CTGTTCCAAGTTGCCCCGAGGTGTGTGTGTGTGTGTGTGTGTGTGTGTGTGTGTGTGTGTGTGTGTGTGTGTGTTATGACAATCTAACACATGTCCATTCAATCATTTTCTGAATGGCTTAATCCTAATTAGGGTGGCAGGGAGGCTAGCGCCCATCTTAGCTGACTCTGGGCAAGGGCAGAGTACACCCTGGATGGCTCGCCAGATGATCGGAGGGAAGAAACACACTGACGGCTATGCAGCTACTCTTGTCGAAAGTCGGCAGTGGTTCTTTTACATGAACGTCTGACCATAGATAGTGAGAGACATGGCTGGCACTGGGAGACTAACACTTCTTCTTTTCCTTTCGGCTGTTCCATTCAGGGGTCGCCACAGCGAATCATCTGCCTCCATCTTCATGAAAGTCATATTAATGATTCGCATGTTTGATTTGGCAGAGGTTTTTACCTCGGATGCCCTTCCTGACACAACCCTTAGCAAGGGGCAGAAACACGCTGATGGCTTTGCAGCTCCTCTTTACGAAAGTCAGCAATGGTTCTTTTACATCAACCTCTCACCATAGACAGTGACAGACATGGCCCGCCTTTGATAACCCAGTTAGCTGCACTGGGGGGGGGACAGTGACAACCTTGTGGAGAGTGGGACTCGAACCCCAAACCCTAGGATCAGCAATCCAGCACCTTTTCCCACCCGGCCACTACTGCCACTACTGGGAGACTAACATGTGTGTCAGAAATATCTGGAATGATTGAAGGTAAGTAAAGGAAGTCAGTATGACAGTTCATTGAGTTAAGCCAGTGACGGTATCAATTATGCTAGTATGGGCCACAGTTATATAGCTTACCTACATCTTGATCTGGTGAGATGGTCGTAGACTGGTTGTAGTGAGGCGCAGAGGTGGTAGACGAAGGTCAGAGATGGCTGATGATGTATAGGGTCTTGAGTCCCACGCCAGTATCTTTGGTGGTCCCAGTTTTGACGTAATCCTTTACAATAACGTCAACAGAGTACTCTTCACATTTATATAGCTTACATGGTTATGTCCTAACTCAGACACTGACGTTTCTGCCTGAATCTCTGCATGTCTGGAAAGCATCTCATGGATGGCAGCTCACCAGCTGAAGCTTAATCCCAGCAAGACAACTGCTGTTCATCCCAGCTGACACATCCCCACATCAAGATCTTGTAGTCTCCCTGGGCAACTCCGTGATCTCTCCTTCAGTCACTGCAAGACCCCTGGGGTAACCATGGACCTGTCCTTCACTTCTCAGACTGTATTTCGAATCATTCTCAATCATGTCAATTTCTCCTCTTTAAAATTTGAAGGATTTATCCATTTATTTCTACTAACTCCATTCAGATACTTAATGCAGCCGTGAGGGGGACCACAAACCAGTGTTAAATCCCCAAGCCGGATAAATGCAGAGGGTTGCAACAGGAAGGGCATCTGGCATAAAACTTCTGCCAAAATTGTTATGCAAATGATCAAAACGAATTTCATGCCGCATCGGTCGAGGCCCGGGTTAACAACGACCGCCATCGGTGCTGTTAACAAATGGGGTGCTGGTGGAAATTGGACTACTGTTGGTTGAAGAAGGAGAGACGGGAGGTGTGTCTGTAGGTGGAGAGAGAAGAGGAAAGACATGAGTCTAGGACTGAGAGTAGGGACTTTGAATGTTGGAACTATGACAGGAAAAGACAGAGAGCTGGCTGACATGATGCAGAGGAGGAAGGTGGACACACTGTGTGTCCAGGAGACCAGGTGGAAAGGTAGCAAGGCTAGAAGCTTAGGAGCAGGGTTTAAACTGTGTTTTCATGGTGTGGATGGAAATTGAAGGTGTGATGTTCAATATTGTTAGTGCTTATGCCCCACAGACAGGATGTGAGCTAGAAGAGAAGGAGAGATTCTGGAGTGACTTAGATGAAGTGATGCAGAGTACCCCCAGAGGTGAAAGAGTGGTCATTGGGGCAGACTTCAATGGACATGTTGGTGCAGGCAACAAAGGGGACGAGGAAGTGATGGGCAGGTTTGGTATCCAGGACAGGAACACAGAAGGACAGATGTTGCAGCAAAATCCTTGGAGATCAAAAACCAGCAAAAATCCTCATAGCAAAAAGGATGGAAATGGCTGTGGTGAATATTTTCTTCCAGAAGAGACAGGAGCATAGGGTGACTTATAAAAGCGGAGGTAAGAGCACACAGGTAGACTACATCTTGTGTTGGCGATGTAATTTGAAGGAAGTCAGTGACTGCAAAGTAGTAGCGGGTGAGAGTGTTGCCAAACAGCATAAGATGGTGGTGTGCAGGATGATGCTGATGGTGAGGACAGTGAAGAAGGCAAAGGCAGAGCAGAAGACAAAGTGGTGGAAGCTGAAAAAGGAAGAGTGTCATGTTGTCTTCAAGGAGGAGTTGAAACAGGCTTTGGGTGGTCAGGAAGTGCTTTCAGATGACTGGACAACTATAGCTAATGTGATCAGGGACACAGGTAGGAGAGTTCTTGGTGTGTCCTCTGGAAGGAAAGTAGATAAGGAGACTTGGTGGTGGAATGAGGAAGTGCACGAGTGTGTGCAAAGGAAGAGGTTAGCTAAGAAGAAGTGGGACACTGAGAGGACAGAAGAGAGCAAACAGGAAAACAGGGAGACACAGCATAAGGCAAAGGTGTTGATGACTTGTATGATAGGTTTGACAGTAAGGAGGGAGAAAATGATCTATACAGGTTGGCACAGCAGAAAAATAGAGATGGGAAGGACATGCAGAAGCTAGAGTGATTAAGGACAGAGTGGGAAATGTATTGACTGGTGACAGAAGTGTGCTGGGAAGATGGAAAGAGTACTTTGAAGAGCTGATGAATGAGGAAAATTAGAGAGGAAAAAAAGAGTAGAAAGGGTGACCATAGAGGACCAGGAAGTAGCAAAGATTAGTAAGGGTGAAGTGAGGAGGGCATTGAAGAGGATGAAGAGTGGAAAGGCAGTTGGTCATGATGACATACCGGTGGAGGGTGCCGATTACAGGGTGCCGAGAGAGGAACTGTGGTATTGCAGGAGGAAGTCTGGAGTGGCAGAGAAGTATGTTAGAGTGGTGCAGGACATGTATGAGAGCTGTAAGACAGTGGTGAGGTGTGCTGTCGGTGTGACAGAAGAGTTCAAGGTGGAGGTGGGACTGCATCAAGGGTCAGCTCTCAGCCCCTTCTTGTTTGCTATGGTGATGGACAAGCTGACAGACGAGGTGAGAGAAGAATCTCCATGGACTATGATGTTTGCAGATGACATTGTGATATGTAGTGAGAGCAGAGAACAAGTTCAGGAAAATCCAGAGAGGTGGAGGTATGTCCTGGAAAGGAGGGGAATGAAGGTTGGTCTCAGTCAGACAGAATACGTGTGTGAATGACAAGGACCCAAGAGGAACGGTGAGGTTACAGGGAGCAGAGATAAAGAAGGTGGAGGATTTTAAGTACTTAGGCTCAACAGTCCAGAGAAATGGAGAGTGTGGAAAAGAGGTGAAGAAGCGTGTGCAGGCAGGTTGGAATGGTTGGAGAAAAGTGTCCGGTGTGATGTGTGATAGGAGGGTATCGGCAAGAATGAAGGGAAAAGTGTACAAGACGGTGATGAGGCCAGCGATGTTGTATGGTTTAGAAACAGTGGCCCTGGGGAAAAGACAGGAGGCAGAGCTGGAGGTAGCAGAGATGAAAATGTTGAGGTTCTCTTTGGGAGTAACGAGGATGGATAGGATCAGGAATGAGCACATCAGAGGGACAGCACATGTAAGAGGTTTTGGAGACAAAGTCAGAGAGGCTAGATTGAGATGGTTTGGACATGTACAGAGGAGGGATAGTGAGTATATTGGTAGTAGGATGCTGAGGTTGGAACTACCAGGCAGAAGGTCTAGAGGAAGACCAAAGAGAAGATTTATGGATGTGGTGAAGGAGGACATAAAGGTAGTTGGAGTAAGAGTAGAAGACGCAGAGGATAGGGTGAGATGGAGGCAGATCATTCGCTGTGGCGACCCCTGAAGGGAAAAGCTGAAAGGAAAAGAAGAAGAAGAACTCCATTCAGATACTTGTTTAGGTTGGATTACGTCCACTCACTCCTGGCAGGATTGCATTTCAATGCCATTCGATCTCTGCAACTGACCAAGAATGCAGCTGCATGGCTTGTTTTGGACCTTCCCAAGTTCTCCCATATCAGTTCCCTGCTCTGCTCTCTCCATTGGCTTTCTGTAGATGTTACCATTACATTTAAAACAGTAATGTTTCCCTACAGAGTCAAAAACAGACCTGTACCCTCCTACCTCAGATCATCACGCATTGCACCTCATTCTCTCTGCACCTCTCGCACTGCTAGACGGGTCCCTCCTACTACCGAGAGACAAGGAAAAATGCATCTAATCTCGTCTCTGTTCTGGCACCAAGGTGAAGGAATGAACCTCCTCAATATGTCCAGACAGCTGAATCATTTATTCATGGTAACGATCTATGATCACTTGGCGAGGTGTATAGGATGTCCACGGTGTGCTCTGCCGTTGCTCAGGGTCGGCTGAAATAGCCTCCAGGCTCCCCACAACCCTAATTCGCTTTAAGCGGTTAAAAAAAAGAATGAATTAATGAATGTTAATGTGTTATATATAGCAAAATTTGCTGTGTGTGTGTGTGTGTGTGTGTGTGTGTGTGTGTATGTCTGTTTGTATTTTTTGTGTATCCAATCTTTTGTGCCTAAATTAAAAATCAAGTGATAAAGTGAACTGAGGTCTGGGAATCTCAGAAGCTATTTCGTGACTTTAAATTTAATTAAGACCCACATCTGCAGTGGAAATGTTTTTGAAAACCTTGTGCAGTGTCACAATATTTTTCTTCCATCTCGAGTTGCTTGTACGTGACGATGGGAGAGTCGAACCACTTTCTCAAGTCTTCTCCAGACACTTTCAACAGGTTAAAGTCAGCTGCCAGTCCACGTGTGAAAATGATTCCTCATTCTTCCTGAACCATCCATTCATTAATTTTCTGAAACGCTTAATCCTAATTAGGGTCTTGGGGAGGCTGGCGCCCATCTCAGCCAACTCTGGGCGAGGGCGGAGTACACCCTGGACAGCTCGCCAAGCCATCGCAAGGCAAAAGCACACTGACAGCTATGCTGCTACTCTTAATGAAAGACAGCAATGGGTCTTTTACACGAACTTCACTCCATAGACAGTGAGAGACATGACCGGCCTTGGATAACCCAGTCAGCTGCACCAGGGGCTTCCTGAACCAGTCTTTCACTATTTAAGCCTAAATTTTTTATCAGTTTCATCAGGAAAGAAAAAGTTAATTAATGCAATTAGCCTGTCTCAGTCTCGACCTGACGAGTCTCGAGCTGTTGAGGGTTGTACAGTGCTTAATATATATGATGGGTAAATAAAGTTATGCACCTCCCTTCTGATCCTGACTCGCCATGCCCATCCCTCTGAAACAGGGTAAATCTAGACCATGGATCTTATCTGCAAAGGCTCAGTGCGGGTGCAGGTTTTCACTTTAATCAAGCAGTAGCCACACCTTCCACCTGTTTCCATCACTGATCTAAAAAAAAAAAAAAATAGATTGCATGTTCGTGTTTCAACCTTGAAACTGGGCAGCAGCCATCTTGGTGAGACTGCCTTGCATTCAGATCTCAAAATGAAGCCATTGAAGCCAACACAGCTCGAAACCCCTGAAAATGTTCCTGTTGACAGTCAGAATACTTTAAATTCATACCAATCACTTTTCCAATAACCCATTCATTCCTTTATTTTATATTTAATCCTAATTAGGGTTGCGGGCAGCCTGATGCGACTTTACCAATAATTTCACTGATAACTGTGATTAATTGTAAAAATTAAAAAAATAACACAGCTCTGCATAACTGAAATTTTGAAATGAAGTGTACATCTTGTATATAATTATTTCCATTTCTTCATCTTTTCATGCTATTTGAGTAGAACTTTCAACACCTAGCTTCAAAGTTTAACCCTTTAATGACCAACAGGACCATATGGTACTCTTTCAAAAATGCTAATAGCTACTAGACACATTGTACTCAGTGCTGCTGCCATTCATAACGTGTTCTATACTTGATGTGGAGTCGCCTGATGCAACACAGCTTGGTCCCACGTGCCTCAGTTAGCTGTGAGACGACCTTGAGTGTGCAGGATTGTGTTGTTCACAAATTTGTGAGTACAATGTTATTATTTGTTATTATTATTGGTTTAGAAACAGTGGCACTGAGGAAAAAAAAGGAGGCAGAGCTGGAGGTAGCAGAGATGAAAATGTTGAGGTTCTCTTTGGGAGTAACGAGGATGGATAGGATCAGGAATGAGTCCATCAGAGGGACAGCACATGTTACAGGTTTTGGAGACAAAGTCAGAGAGGCTAGATTGAGATGGTTTGGACATGTACAGAGTAGGGACAGTGAATATATTTGTAGTAGGATGCTGAGGTTGGAACTACCAAGCAGAAGGCCCAGAGGGAGACCAAATAAGAGATTTATGGATGTGGTGAAGGAAGACATAAAGGTAGTTAATGTAAGAGAAGAAGATGCAGAGGACAGGGTGATTTGCTGTGGCAACCCCTGAAGGGAGTAGTCAAAAGGAAAAGCAAGATAAGTCACCCTATGCTCCTGTCTTTTCTGGAAGAAAGTATTCACCACAGCCATTTCCATACTTTTTGCAAAATCTACTAACATCTGTCCTTCCGTGTTCCTGTCCGGGATACCAAACCTGCCCATCACTTACTCATCTCCTCCGTTTCCTGCACCAACATGTCCATTGAAGTCTGCCCCAGTGACCACTCTTTCACCTCTGGGGGTACTCTGCATCACTTCATCTAACTCACTCCAGAATCTCTCCTTCTCTTCTCGCTCACATCCTGTCTGTGGGACATAAGCACTAACAACATTGAACATCACACCTTCAATTTCTAACTTGAGACTCATCACTCTGTCTGACACTCTTTTCACTTCTAGAACATTCCTGACAAACTCCTCCTTCAAGATGACTCCGACTCCATTCCTCTTCCCTTCCACACCCTGATAAACCCTGCTCCTAAGCTTCTCGCCTTGCTACCTTTCCACCTGGTCTCCTGAACACACAGTATGTCCACCTTCCTCCTCTGCATCATGTCAGCCAGCTCTCTACCTTTTCCTGTCATAGTTCCAACATCCAAAGTCCCTACTTTCAGTCTTAGACTCATGCTTTTCCTCTTCTCTTTCCGCCTATGGACACGCCTCCCGCCTCTCCTTCTTCGACGTCTTCGACCAACAGTAGTCCAATTTCCATCAGCACCCTGTTGGTTAACAGCACTGTTGGCGGTCGTTGTTAACCTGGGCCTCGACCGATCTGGTATGGAGATAATATTTGTGATTTGCATCTGAAGTTTGGCATTGGTTTTTCATCGGTTGCCCTTCCTGACACAACCCTCTGCATTTTATGTGGCTTGGGACCGGCGTGAGGGAGAGACACTGGCTTGTGCCCCCTGATGGCTGCATTGGCCTTTTTTGATTCGGAAAAACTAGTGATACATTTTTTTAACTGCAAAAAAATAATTCTGGCAATAAAAGGTTAAACACTAATGTGCAGTCTCATCTTCTTTATTTAGATCAGTGATTGAAAGAGGTGGAAGGTGCGGCTACTGCTCAGTTGAAGTGAAAACCTGTACCGGCCCTTTGGGAATAAGACTGGACATCCCTGAGCTCAACTCGGGCATCAGATCACATGACCTTTCCAATTACTCCAGATTCTGATCTTTCCGCTCTCGAACAATCTTTATTTCTTTATGAGGACAGGACTGTTTCATCTCAATCCTGCAAGCTCTCATCTATATTACTTTTTTGTTTGTTTGTTGATAATGCATTCATTCATTTTTCATATCTCCTCAACTTTCTGCAGAATGTTTTAAGGGCTCATTTTTCAAAAGCAGTTTAGAGAGTGAGATATAGAGATAAATGGTTAAAGTGTAAGAGTTATGCTACAGAAGCCAAGGCCAAACTGATTTTAATGAAAACACTTCATAAAACCAGTGAGTATTTCAGCAGCACTATAAGAATATAAGGCTATAAATTATGCTTTATATTACTTTTCACCTACAGGAGGCAAAGAGGTGGGATTGTGACCCCACTGTGCAGCAATAACTTCAGCTAACCTTTTCAAACTGTTGCTCAGTCCTGCACACTGACTGCCAGGAATTTGTATTGCATTCCTCTGGGATGTCACTCACACAACATTTGTCTTGAATTAACATCAGGACTTTGACTTTGCCATCCCAAAACATCAAATGTACTTTTCCCCTATGAAAGAACGACTTATATGCTTTGAATCATTATTCTGCTGCATGAGCCCTGATCTAGTTTTTAAGGTTTAGTTTGGGGACAGGTTTTTTGACATTTTCATTTAGAAATTACTGATAATTTATAATTAATTGTTCCAACAATCATGACAAGCTGTCCTTGTTCAGATGCAGAACCTTCTGACATATCCACATGATCCTTAGCAAACCTGTCGAAAGGTAGCAATGTTCTTTTTGGAGAGCCGTCGCTTTCTCTTTGCAACTCTGCCATACACACTGCTTTTGTTCCTTGTTATCCTGACATTGGACTCAAGAATATTCGCCAAGGTGAGAATGGCCTTTAATTGCATTGAAGTTCCTTTTAGACCATCCAGACTGTTATACACCTTGCACTTGGATCTTCAATTTCCTCCAGATCTCAGACCCTGGACTGATGGAATACAAAACACTTTATAGATGTAGGTATAGGGTAGTGGTGGCTTAGTGGTTAAGACTCTGGATTACTGATCCATAAGTTGGTTATTCTAGCTCTAGTACCACCAAAGGTGTTATTGTTGTGGCCTTGAGGAAGTCCATGAACCCTCAGTTGTCATCTGATGTCATCTCATCTTCTTCCACTTAACATGGGGTCGAGTCCAAAATAGCAGCATAAGCAATGAGGTCCAGATGTTCCTCTCCCCAGCCACTTCCTCCAGCTGTTCCATGTGGGGGAGCATCAAGGTATTCCCAGACAAGCCAAGAGTCCTTAAAGTGTGTTCAGGGCAACCCGAGGGCCTTTTGCCGGTTGAAAATGCCGTTCGGGAGGCTTCGAATCAGATTCCCGAGCACCTCAACTGGCTCCTCGCAATGCAGTTCTATCAGCAGTTCTACTCTGAACTCCTCCCGGATAGCTGAGCTTCTCACTTAATCTCTAAGGGAGAGCCCCGCCACCTGGCGAAGGAAGCTCGTTTCAGCCGCTTGTATCCGCGATCTTGTTCTTTCGGTCACTACCCAAACCTCGTGACAATAGGTGAGGGTTGGAACGTGGATCGACTGGTAAACTGAGAGCTTTGCCTTGCTTATCATCTCCCTCTTCACCGTGATGGACTGGTACAGGCTTTGCTTTACAGTAGAGAGTGCAGCAATCCGTCCAGCGATCTCCTGCTCCATCCTTCCCTCACTCACGAACAAGACCCCTACATACCTCAACTCCTCCACTTGCTGCGGGACTTCAGTGGTGGCCAGGTGGTAAGCTGCTGGATCACTGATCTTAAGGTTGTGGGTTCAAGCCCTCCTCTCAACGGGATGTCACTGTCCCCCCAGTGCAGCGAACTTGGGTTATCAAAGGCTGGCCATGTCTCTCACTGCCTACAGTGAGAAGTTCATGTAAACGAACCATTGCTGACTTTCAACAAGAGTAGTTGCATAGCTGTCAGCATGTCTCTGCCCTGTGATGGCCTGGGAGCAGTCCAGGGTGTACACGTGACACCAGACATTGGCAGCACGCTATTCATTAAATACGTTTGGATGCCCAGTGAACTAAGATTGCTGTCCTTTTCATTGAGCACATAAGACTCGAATTTTATCATTAACTACGTTTTGAGATTTTCTCATGCTGGATCATTTTTCTTAATAAATAAATGACAGGTGTAATATTGTTGCGTCGTTTGTTTAACTGGGTTCCATTCATCTACACTTTATGTTCTATTACACATTCAAATGTATAAACCTTTCAGCATCACTGCATGATGCCACGCTATGAACATCTTTGTGTAAGAGAAATATCACGGTGGGGGTTTTTTTCTCTCACTTTTTGGATGTTTTGATGCATGAAACATGCCAACCAACAGCATCCTCTTACAGTCAGCGGTCAACTGATGGATAAATCACGACAACATACTTGACATAACTTGGAACTTGGACTTTTAGTTTCTACTGTATGAGGCTTTTTATGTAAATGAAAAAAGAAAATAATATGGTGATAATGTCTGTGAGAATGGATTAGATATGGCATTCCACCACACACACACACACACACACACACACACACACACACACACACACACACACACACACACTAGTTGAGTGATGAACCATGAGTGGAGCCTCTGGCTGAGATGGAAGGAAATGTGTGAGTTTTTAAATCATTATGTTCGCAGCATGAGCAACACAAGCCTTTTTTTTTTTTTCTTTTTTAATAATTTCATGTGATTGATCGAGCAGCCATGTGAAGCAGAGCCTTATGGACTGAAAAGCCTGCAGATGGTGAGAGGTTCCTGTTTTTATTCTAAAATATAATTAAGAAAAGAAATGTCCACTTGCTGCATTGTCATAATGTTTTCGTTGGCCTTTAACTGAGAACGCGGTCTTATTACAATTACAGGGCACAATGACTTTTCTGACTCAGTGACCCATGGGGAAATCTCAGTAATGGAAAGTATTTATTCTTGCTTGGTGCAGGTCTGGGAAGGTTTCCTCTTCAACATTTTTCTTTTCTTTTTGTTCTGGTGGCTTTGAGGAATGGGGCGGTATGATAGGAAAACATGAGGATTCTCTACCTTCCATGGCTCAGATGGTTTGGTTTCATGGGACTTTGTTTGCACTTCAATCCCTCCCTCCCCCCAACGCCACAAATCAGCATCTGCTTTCATCTTTTCTTTTTATTTAGATGTATTTATTTATTTATTTATTATTCATTCATTCAGTAACTAACATTTCTTTGATTTTTTTTTTTCCTGCACTGTTTTTGGGATCCCTGGAATAAAGATTTACTTACAGGCATTGTTTATTTTAGTCGCTGTGTTGCTTCATTTGAAGATTCTTTGAACTTCTTTGACTATTGTACTCAATTAATTTTTCGGTTAACTTTAAGTGAAGTTTAAGTGTTTTAAACAATTGAACCATGTACTGTATACACTACGTGACACATTCCCTAAAGCAAATGAAGGCCTCCACTCGCTGAATAACCACCACCTGTTTCATGAATATTTTTGATGCACTGTATATAGGAATCCAACAACAACAAAAAAAACTGCAATCAACTGAATACCCGTCTCTTTCCGAGCATATTAGAACATACAGTGGTCTTCAGGCACCAGCAGTATACAGTTCTTCCAACTACTGTACTGTATTTACTTTCTTCTTTGTTTTTTCTCATGCAAAATTACTCAGAGTCCTTGACTTAAACCAACGCTCCATTCCTTACGTCGCGGTGTAAGTCAGATTTTGTCCTAAGTTAGATCACCTCCTTAACTATGCTAAGGTTCCTGAGTGGCGCATCGACAAGTTGCATGACTGTTAAGCGGGAAATTGTAAGTTTAAATCTGGGTTATGTGTGTGGATTTCCTCTGGGTATTTCAGTTTTTTTCCCCCCACAGTCCAAAGACATACACAAAAGACCAACTGCCTGTTTGAAATTGCTCGTAGGCTTCAGTGGGTGAATAGATTGGGCATGTGTTGGGCATGCGATGTTGTGGTGAGCTGTTCAGGGTGTACCTTTTCTTCATCCAGTGTCAGCTGGGCAGCCTCCCTGTGACCCTAACATGATTAAGTGGTTCAGCAAATGATGATGTTGAACCACTATTGTTCAAAATTCGGGCTTTCAAAATTGTTAGCCTGCATTAGCAAACCAGAGTCAATATAGTTAAGAAAAATTAAGAATAAAAGAAAACTAGCATTGAAAAAATAATGTAACTGTTAAAAAGAGACATTAGAATTGCATGTAAAATCAGCTGTATTAAAAATGTATGAACAATAAAAGGATTTTTATTCGGGTCGCTTTACCCAGTTGAAGATGAAGATGAGACAGTAATGGACTCGATCCAGAAGGTGGCAGTACTGTGTAGTAAAGGAAATACTAAAGCGAAAGCAAAAAATAAAAAATAATCAGGGAAATAAAATCAGAATACAAAATAAAACTAAAACTACTCATGGATTGTAAAACTAACTAAAAGTAAACTGAAAATAAAAATAATAAACCAGGAAAACTAAATGAAATATAAAAACTAATAAAAATGTTAAGACTTCAGCAACACTGATTCCACTCTGGTCTTCTTCAGGTTCATTCCAGATTCACGCTGTCACTTAAAAACGTGAAATTTGGAAGACGCTGCAATCTAGGCTCCGGTGATGTGGTGTCATGGTAGCAGTATGGAAGCTGATCTGCCTCCATGTAGATGTAAATAGCTCATTCTAAGCTTATACACACTCAACAATTCATAGTTTGAGATAATTATACAAGAAAGACTTTATATTACTTAATAATACTTATCAGATCCTGTCTCAGGGAATCTTCATTTTAGAGACATCTATTGTGCCTGAGATGCATGATTGTTTTAGTATGTCAGACACATAAGCAAAACTTTATATGGTACATTATTTACAGTTAATTTATTTCGTTTTTTTTAAATCATGATGGATGCTGACAAGCTCCCAGTGCAGTTAAGTGCAGAGCTTAGCGTTGCATTACTGTACCTCTTCAAATCGAACATGAAACCCACAGATGAACATGAAACCTGAGACTACCAAAGTTTCCTTGCATGAGGGATGTCGAACTCATTTTCACTGAGTGCCCCATCTTTAAATTTAAAGGTAATCTAGGGATGAATATTCACCAAACATCTATTCTAAAAGGGCAACCATGAAAACTGCACAGCGAATTGATTTGTTTAGGAATTTATCCTCTTTTGTTTTATTTGCTTCTATTTTCAACAACAAGTCAACTCTTAACAACTGACCATGTGATCTTTCTTTTGAGTCCTGAGTGACTTGCTGTTGTTTACTTGAAATAGGCTGCTACCACCTGGTGGAAGGATGAGGAATTAGACTTCATGGTAATGGTTAATGCAGTGTACGATAATCATATTCTATGAAAACTCTAAAAGGCCATATAAAATTAGTTGGCAGTCCAAATGCCTTTATTTGTTTTTTTTTTTTTTTTTTCATTTTAAAGTGGTAATGATGGCACTCCCTGCTTGAGTGTCCTTAGTTTTGATTCAAGAATTATCCAGTCAGAATAATGATTTACATCCTCAAGATAGCAGATCAATCAGGTTCCTGTGTTGTATGCGCTGATATTAATTATTTCATTCTATATTAAACTTCTGAACTTCTGAATGCCTCAAGCCTGTATAGTGCGAGTGAGTGGCGCCTTCCCTTTCTCCACATTCATGACTGAAGTGCCCTCCAGCGACCAACTGCTCTCCAGGCACCCCAATGTATGGTAGCTCACTGCTCCTAATGTGTGTGTGTGTGTGTGTGTTTACTTTGGTTGGGTTAAATGCAGAGGCAATAACTTCCCTTGTAGGATTAATAAAGTATAAATCTAAAAAACCCGACAATTTAAAGGCTACAGACCAGCGCCTCAGTTCCAGTTGAGTCAAATCAGAGATGTTGGAACAGACCACAGAGAGAAAGAGAGAGGTGATGAAATGGAAGTGTCTCTTTATTGACGTAAGGGCGCAAGGTGTTTTGTCAGGGCTTGACCCTTGCTGAGCGGCGAGCACTTCAGTACAAACAGATTAGGCATGTAAGAACTCTTCTGAGGTGCCAGGCCTGAAAGAGCCATGGCTAATCTGTACGATACAGTCCCAGGAATCTCGGTTCACTATACAACCACAAGTCGGGGTGGGGGTGGGGGTGGGGCAACATCTCGATAACAGCACAACATTTCGCCATGTTCCAGGACTTCAAATGCATAGGATATTACACAAGAATACATCATCGACAGATTTGCTTTTTCCGTTGATACAAAGGCATATAATATCATAGGACATGAAAGAATAAAAATAACTGCACAGCAGTAAGAAGGTCATCGAGTATAGATACTTTTCATACGTACTATGGAATAGCATAGAAACAAACTTGAGCTCTAAGGGATAACACAACAGTGAAACACCCTGTGCTACTCAACACTTCTAATAAAGATTCTTTCCTTTTGGCTGAGGAAGAAAAGCAACGTCGCAGAGGCTTCGGGGGAATTATTTTACATTCACCACAGCTTAGTTTAGTTCAGACTAATCTAAGCTTGTTTTCAGTACAACTACAAAAGCACCCACACCCACTCCCACACCCACCCACACCCACCCACACACACACACACACACACACACACACACACACACACACACACACACATACACACACATACACACACATACACACACACACACACACACACACACACACACAAGCCATAGATGCCCCAAAGATGCATACTACTATTAAAAAAGCCTTTTCTCTCTTATTTGATTAGCCTATTGGCACACTGTGACTACTGCACAAAATGATCCTACTTAGACTCAACACCACGGCTGCGAATACACTGCAAGCGCCCTAGGACTAAAAACTTGCCATTATCACCAAATATCATTGATAACCAACAAAAAAACCGTGTAACACTTCTTTTAAGGCACATTTTGGTGAAATAAAGGCTGAAGAAGCTTTACATTGAGCTCTAGGGGATAAGGGCTTGGTCTCTGGTCGTGAACGGAAATGAAAAATGAGGACCCCCCCCCCTCCTTTTTTTTTAAAGCACACTGTCAGCAGCCCACATGCAATTAAGATCAAACGTGGCTCCCGCTGGTTTCATTCCAGCACAGGGGAATCGAGTGGGCAGCGCCGAGCGCCACAAGGCTTCTTCACAACGTCCCGCACTGTTCAGTGACAAAACAGACCAGCATTACTTCAAAGAGGAACTCCGACTATTCCGAGAACGAAATGGATCTGACTGGCAGTATAAATCAGGGGCAAGACAAGCCCTGAGAGGTACGGCTCCTAAAGAGGATCGACTCAGATTTTTCTAATCGATAAACAGATTCCACTGATCAAAATCCTAATCTCCGGCACCGTTCTGAGTTCGGAGAGATCTCAGAACTGATCAACATGGGAAGCAACACTGAACACCGCTTCAGAGAAAAACAAGTAAAATATAAGATAATAATAATAATAATAATAATAATAATAATAATAATAATAAGGGTACTGAAAAGCCTATAATGCTCATGAGCAGTGAGAAAGGTCTGTGAGTATTGCAATATTTGTTGCTTTCATTTATTTATTACATGTTGAGGTACGGATGTACGTAGTGAAATATTATAAAAAACAAAGAACAGCAGGTTATCAAGGCTGTTGAAATAATGATGCAACGCGATCAGTTGAAAAAAAAGGACCGGCGACTTTAGGTCCACCCCCAGTGCAGCTAACTGGGTGATCATAGCTAACCGGCCGTGTCGCTCTCTGTCTATGGTGGGAGCTTCATGTAAAAGAACCAGTGCTGACTTTCATCAAGAGGAGCTGCATAGCCATCAGCGGGTTTCTGCCCTGTGATGGCCTGGTGAGCCGTCCAGGGTGTACTCTGCCCTCGCCCGGAGTCGGCTGGGATGGGCACCGGCCTCCCTGTGACCCTAATTATGATTAAGTAGTCATGGAAAATGAATGAACTTAGTTCCGATGTGCAGGAAGTTCCCTGCACAAAGCTAAAGAAGCAGATCATTCGGAAGCACAGACGTGATGATGATGAAATTCAAAAGGGTGCTGTGCTTTGTCTTGTTGTAGATTTTTTTGACAGTTTATAATTTTAAAATTTACCATAAATAAATAAAATAAAAAAAAACTTTTCCAACTTAATATGTCTACAATCTTCTGTTTGATGATTAAAATATGCTAATTTATGTTGTTCAATTACAATTAATTCACTTTCTTTTCCATAAATAAATAAAAACAAGATTGGACATTCTTATGTGAACATTTGTTAATAGAGCGTTGACTATTTAATGGGGTGTCCTAATTATTTTTGTGTGTGTGTGTGTGTGTGTGTGTGTGTGTGTGTGTGTGTGTGTGTGTGTGTGTGTGTGTGGTCTGTGGTGTGTGTGTGTGTGTGTGTGTGTGTGTGTGTGTGTGTGTGTGTGTGTGTGTGTGTGTGTATGAGCAGGTTATTATATCAATAGACTTTTTATGCCCTGGATCTTAAACTGGGGCTCAAACAATGAAATAGTGGTTCACTGAGCATGAGGAATCATTTTCACATATGTTTTGGCCCCCCAGAGTCCTGACCTTAACCCTATCGAAAGTGTTCAGGATGTGCTGGAGAAGACTTTCTGGAGGGGTTCAGTTTTTCTCTCATACATTAAAGATGTCGGTGAGAAATGAGCCCGACACCAGATGTGAATAAATCTCATGTTGATTAAATGATGTAAACATGAGACTCATGTGCTGTAATCAAGGCTAAAGGCGGGTCAACAAACTATTAGGGCGGTTCAATTCGTCGTATCAACATCCTGTTCTTGTTGTTGCCTTGAGCAAGGTGTTTAACCTGAAGCACTCAATTCTATAACACAAAGAGAAATGTGAGTTACTCTGGATAAGGGGCATCAATCAAATCATGGACATGTGTTGTGGACTTTGTTTTTTGATGGGCCGGGTTTACAGTGAGTCTATACATACATAAGGGTGAATTGTTTGAAAAAAGCGAAATTTAAAAAACCGCTTGGATGTCCTGGTTCAGAAATCCATCTCAAAGTGATGAAATTTTAGGACATCAGGATGAGTTTCTATTATAAATAGGAAACGTATGGTTTAGTCATGTTGCAGCTAACGGTTGAGAAAACCGAGTGGGTTGTACCGTAATCATCTCAGAAATTAATTGCCATCAGATTTGTAGTACGGCACATCGTACCGTATTGCATCACACCGAAGCACATCAGCATTACCATCTGTTTCCAAAGATAATAATGCGCGACCAACAAAATACAACATCACACCACTGAGATAAACAATAAAGATGCAAGTAAAGCATGTTTCATTACATAACAGAGAAACATGACGTCTCGTGCTGTGAGACTTGACGAGTTTTGTCTCAATGGAATCTCGTCTGTGCTGTTCCTGTTTCGGGGAATTATGGGTATGGACAAGGTACGAGACGTACGGTTATAGATCGCAACTCTGGGGTTTCAGTGCGTCCTATAGGGACTGACGGGTCATAAAAATCTCAGCAGGTCTGAAATAATAGGGGGGAAACACACACACACACACACACACACACACACACACACACACACACGCACACACACACACACACATTCACAGCAGGGTTTGAAGAAGTGGCTATGTGCTTTCAGAGTCAGAGAAAGATGTTTGATGATGATGTTTGTTTGAACAATGCATAAGTCTGATGAATTGATTTCAAGGAGAGCATGCACACACTCACTCACTCACTCGCTCACTCGCTCACTCGCTCACTCGCTCACTCACTCACTCACTCACTCGCTTGCTCACTCACACACACAGAGCACAGTGCTCGATACAGAGCACTTCCCATTTGGTCAGAATTTAGGCAGACTGTGTATGAGCAACAACTCACGGATGCACGTACACACACACACACACACACACACACACACACACACACACACACACACACACACACACACACACCTCACAATTCTAGTAAGACTTCATAAACAAAACCAACACAATGCTGTCAATTGCAAAAAGTTATTCCTTCCTTATAAAGCTTTCTGCATAAAGACCCGGACGATAAAAAAAATAGATCATACAATTCTTACTGTAAAACCTTATTATTAATATTATCATTTTTTTTCTCTACACGGAAGAAATTCGACATCTGATAATATTTATATGCTAATTACACACTGAGGGACTTTTATTCTTGAATTTGTTCCTTCTTCTGCCCCAGAGACTTGGATTTGACTTGAGCCTTGTGGGACCGGAGGCGCTTTCTGTTCTGCGTCAATCTCCTTTTCTGCGTGTGTCTCTCTGTGGACGGGTTTACAGAGCCGTCACTTTGTTCTCAAGAGCGGCGGCTATCTGATGGAGTCGCATCGTGAGCTGCTTACACTGAGCTGCAGGGTCTTCATCCAGAGCTAGGATGATCTGAGAGAGAGAGAGAGAGAGAGAGAGAGAGAGAGAGAGAGAGAGAGAGAGAGAGAGAAAGCACATTACAGTGAAAGTCACATGACACCCTGCTCCAAAGATGTAAAGATATTAAAGTCACCACAAGAGCATTAAACTTCCGAAACTCGATTTCGCACTGTGTAGACTATTAGCGTCCGTCCTGAGGAGAGTGCGTGTGTAAGCACTTTTACCTCCTTGTAGTATTTGCTGGCGTACTGGTACAGTTGATGGAGGGCCACCTGTGTATTCAGTTTGTCAGTATGGGCCTGCATGACACAACGGACATGGTTAAGTAGAAGCATCCGAGGCATTCGGCGCATTAAAGCAGAGACAGGGCACGCTTACCCGTGACACCTCTGCTAAGTGTGTGTTCATGTCCTGGTCACTGACTGGCACCATCAGTCGGATTCCTTTGTAGTAACTGCAGGATTGGTACAGTGGGTGTATTAGGAAAAATACATTTATACACTGTAAAAGTAAAAGAAAGCTGCTCATGCAATCCATTCCCCTTCCAGATTTTGAAGCAAATAGAGTCCCCTGAACACCAAGTCTGAAATTTTAAACTCCATCTTCACATGAGCTCACACAGTTTATTAATTAACGATTATTCATTGGCGGGGAGACACAACAATCATTCAGTCACATCCACCAAGCCTTAGGTGAGTAATACAATACATTTGGTATATCCTACATTCATCTGTTTATTCATTATCTGAGTCCTAATTAGGGTCACCTGGGGGCTGGCACCCATCTCAAACGAGCCGGGGCGAGGGCACAGCACACCCTGAACAGCTCGAGAGGCTGTTGTAGGGCTGGCACGCATATATCCACTCACACTCGTTCACACACCTCGGGGAAATTTGAATCCACCATTCAGCCTACATGTTTTTTGATTGCGAGGACAAACCGGACTCCCCGAAGGAAAACCACACAAGCACAGCACGCGAGCTCGACACAAAAAAAGCCCGAGTCCGGAAATCAAACTCCTCGTGCTGTGAGGTGGACGTGCTAACCGCTATGCCACTGTGCTCCCTTGCATGAAACATAAGGCAATGAATGATCAAACAAACAAACAAACAAACAAACAAACAAACAAACAAACAAATAAATAAATGTTTTTTTACGTTTGTAAAATCATGACACATACAAGTGAGTTCCTATTTTACAGTCAAACAGGAACAAGAGCTGTGAAACGGCACCTCTTTAACTCTCTTTCAGATTTTAAATTAAAATGAAAGGCAAAAACTGTTCTGTTAATCATTCACATGCGCATTTTTATTATCAGGTTGTTTTTACTTACATATTTGTAACTGTACTCTGCCTAAATGCGTTTGATACTTTTCATTAGCCAGTTTAAAACAACTGCTGTTTTAATTGTTGTGAGAGGCACAACATCACAAGAATACGAGATCAGTTTAGATATTAAGCAACTTCATGGTAATTATTAGATTAGATTATCCATCCATCCATCCATCCATCCATCCATCCATCCATCCATCCATCCATTTTCTAAGCCACTTAATCCTAATTAAGGCCACATGGAGGCTCACCAGGCCATCACAGGGCTAACACTCACACAACCATTCACACAGACACGTTCACACATGATCACGTGCGATTACTCTGTTTTATTCCCAATATGAAAAAAGTCCATAAAACACTGCTATTTCATTAAAAGTGACAGAGACATGCAAGCTTTTATTAAATATAAGTAATTTCCTTTAAAGTATATATGATGTGTAAACATAAAACAAACTAAATCAATTTTTCCGGTTTATTTTAACAAACTTTAAGAGGAAGGTCAGGTGAACTGTTTGCACTCCGACCAGAAATAAACACCGTGTAACTGTCTGTCTTCCTTTCAGCTTTTTCCCTTTTACTCGGGAGTCGCCACAGCGAATCATCTGATTCGCACCTTTTGATTTGGCAGAAGTTTTTACGTCAGCCACCCTTCCTGTCACAACCCTTTGGATTGCAAGGGACAGAAACCCCTTTGGGACTCGAACCCCCAACCTTCGGATCAGCGATCCAGCGCCCTATACCACTAGACCACCACTGTTTATTTATTCATTCATTTTCTGAACAGCTTAATCCTAATTAGGGTCGTGGGGAAGCTGGCGCCCATCTCAGCTGACTCTGGGTGACGGCCGAGTGCACTCTGGACCGCTCGCGAGGTAATTGCAGGACAAAAACATGCCGGCGGCTATGCAGCTACTCTTGTTGAAAGTCAGTAGTGGTTCTTTTATATGAACCTCTCACCATAGACTGTGAGGGACATGGCCAGCAGCCTTTGATAACCCAGTTAGTGCACTGGGGGGACAGTGACAACCCGTTGAGAGTGGGGCTCGAACTCCCCAACCAGTGATCCAGCACCTTTACCACCAGGCCACCAGTGCCGCTGTCTATTTAAAGTTTACTAATTTCGAGTTCAGTGCCTACTACACAAAAAAGTATATAAACTGCACTCTGTATAATGTAGAAACCACATTGTGCATGCTGGGATGGGCGAAAGCCTCCCCGCAACCCTAATTAGAATTAAGCGGTTACAGATAATGAATGAATGAATGTAATCTGGTACTGGGTGCATGTTGTTTAATATGATACTGATACCGGGTATGACCTGCGATGGCTGCTGAGCTGTCCAGGAAATACTCAGCCCTCTCCCAGAGTTGACTGAGATGGGCACCAGCCTCCTCTTGACCCTAATTTGGATAGGTAATTCAGAAAACGAATGAATGAATGAAAAAAAACCCCAACCCAAAACCCCCCGACAAAACTACTTACATTTTTATGTGAGGTGCACATTTGTATGTGTGTATTTATATTTTATTTACATCTTATGTATTATTTTTGAATGTTTAATTGTTATTATAAGCATTTATAGCATTGAATATGTATTTATTGATATTATATACACATATACATGTATGTATATGTCAATCATGGGGGAGGGGGGGTCGATCCTACTTCGCGAAAATCGGCAGTTCGTGGGGGCGTCTCAGTCCCCAATAACGGCGGAAAGCGAAGGCTCCCTATATATAAAACTAATCCGAAGATCAGCAGTTCAAGCCCCACTGTCACCACTGTTGGACCCTTCAGCAAGGCCCTTAAAACTCAATAGCTCATAAAAATGACAATTGTAAGTTGCTCTGAATAAGAGCATCTATCATATGCTGTAAATGTATATAATATCACATGCTACGTCAAGAATGTGCAGGTTTGTGTTTTTTAATTTGTCCGTTCTCCATACCGAGATGTGAAGTGTCGTGTATACTGTACAACTGTACAGGTGTTCGAGCTAATACCTGTGTGTGAATGCGATTGTGTGCGGGTGTGAACACTCTCACCGATCAAAGCAAAATTCCTTCATATTATTCTAATACGGTTAATTTCAGTGAAAAAAAAATTACAAAACGGTGCTTTCTGGTCATTCCCAAGTTATGAATTTGGAGTCCAAGGGGTGGGTACCTATTTAGCGGAAATGCATTTTATAAGAAGCGCCTATTAATGTGATACTACTGTACATGGAAATGCAAGAAAAACAAACTAATACAAGATAGTTATGATTTATTTTTGCATTTTAATGTCTGATAACAACACTTCCTGCTCCAAGTGAACATGACAACCAATCAAAATCATTTAGATTCCATCATTACCCAATCAGAATACCGTATTCGACGAAATAAGCGCTCTGCTCCAGTAAGCCCCAAACCCCCCCATGTTTTTGATCTTACGTCTAATAACTGCGCGCGTGTGTACTGGGAGCAAACTGGAGATCAAACTTACCAATTTTGCTCTATCAGTCTTTGTAACGGTAAAATGAGGCGTTCACTGCCTGTAAAAGTGAGTTTACTTGGTATTTCAAGACCCCCTGCCGCTGGGGAATGTCTATAATGTTCATCAGTAACAACACATTTGATTGTTCCACCATGCTTTAAAAAACAGGAAAATATTTTGCTGTGTTCTGTTGGTAAATGTCCAACAGCCGATGAACCATTAGAAACTGCTCCAGCAAAACTATGGGATTCTCTGAATGAATGGAGCGATGAGCCAGATATGGACCTATCAGAAAGGGATGAGTATTTTTCACCCGATTCTCCTGCTCACTAACTTCATACATTTAAAGAGGTTCCTGGCCATGTGCTTTTGTTTATGTCTGTGTTGATTGGTTCAAGGTTCCATGTGCTTGCCATGACAGTGTTGATTGGCTCAATTTAACTTCCCAGAAAATGTTTAAAGGAAATGTTTATAGGGAGGGAAAAGTAAGGGGCCTTCTTTTTTAAAAAAATTATGCTGTTTTTTTTATTTTCAGCTTTCCTGTAAGTAGTTTGGTTGATACCACAAAATGAATAACACAAATACCAGTAAACTCTTTTATTGTTCTGTTATTATTCATGTTTTCCACCTCGATGGGAATAAGCACTTACTGTTCCACTCCGCTGGTAACATTTTAATAAGCACCCACCCTCTCCGATTTTTAAGCGGCCTGGGCGCTTATTACTTCGAATACGGTAATTAATTTTTTCTTGAGGGTGCGGATCAAATACACAAGGCTGTACCAGTGTGGCAGAAAAATAAAGATTTACATTCTTATAATTTTAAACACCAAAACCAAAAATTGTTGTGGTAAAGGTGCTGTATCACTGATCCTAGCTGTTGAGGGTTCAAGCCCCAGTCTCAACGAGTTGTCACTCCCCCCCCCCCCCCCCCCCCAGTGCACTAACTGGGTTATCATAGGCCGGCCATGTCTCTCACTGTCTATGGTGTGACGTTCATGTAAAAGAGCCATTACTGACATTCGTTAAAAGTGGCTGCATAGCCGTCAGTATGTTTCTTCCCTGCGATGGCCTGGCGAGTTGTCCACGGTGTATTTTGCAATCGCCCATTCGGCCGAGATGGGCGCCAGTGTCCCCGTGACCTGAAGTAGCATTAAGCGGTTCAGAAAATGAATGAATGAAAGTGATTACCTGACCAATCAAACAATTATATGACCTTTAACAGGGTTTCATGTCATCCAACAGAATGACAAGCAGAAAAAACCCCAGAATGGCCCTGAATGTAACTGCAAGTCCATGCTAAGTGGTAGCATTACTGGTGCCAAAACCAATTTTGCATGAATTTTATGAATACCATGAGTCACTCCATGAGCTCATAATTTATTGCCATTTTATTTTTCACTGTTTTCTCGTGTGAAAATGTTTTACATTCATTTCGATGCGACCGCCCTAGAATCCATTACCGACTGCACCAAGAGCCTTGCTGTAGTCACTTAACTGAGCCGTCTTTACTGGACCGCGTCGCATCAGACCACATAAACAGCTGCATAAATGGCTTGTGTGGCAGCCAATATCAGTACATGTTCAGTGCAAAAGTTTTCATATGAGCTCTGCTTTTAAAAAATTCATCTGTACAAAAAACATTTTATTGTTTTGAAAATGCAATATCAGTGTAGATATGGTACATGAAGCTGAAGTAAAACCGCAAAGAGACCTTGAGCCATGCAGACATGCTTCGCTTTATACCATTGTATAAGGAACCAAGCCATCTGACACACACACACACACACACACACACACACACACACACACACACACAGTAAATGGTAAAGAAAAGGTCATTACACTTACTCATCCACCATCTTTTTATATGTGGAGATCTCCTTTGCATAGAGAAGTTTGTTGCTTGGGGAGTCCTGGAGGAAACAGGAAGATGTCACTGTACCACATATATTCTCATTAGTCACTATGTGGTTTTTTTTGCCCTTTTTTTTTTTAAAGCTCTATACTATTCTAGGACCAGCCCTCTTTTCTCAAATCCCACCATTTAGGTAACAGCAAAACTCTTCTCGGGTGACGACAGACACTGAGCCCATGTGACTCACCCTGCTGAGTTTGTGCTCTGATTTAGTGCAGGCATCCATGAAGGTCTGAGCAATGACCGATAACGAGGCATCAACCACTTCTGATACATGGACATCGAAGATGAAATGAGGATTCTTCAGAATGTTCACCCAGAACCTAAGCGGGAGACTGCGGAGAGAAAGCCAGACGGGAAGAGATGACCTTAGAATGTAACCTCAGGCAGTGAAGCCCTAATCATCATTAGTTCTAGCAGCAATTGTAACTCCCAACAGGCCTAATGTGGCAAGCTGTTCAAACGAAGAAAAGAGATTTAATGAATTTGGCTCAGTTGAATACTGATCCACTGCTCACACGTACATAAAAAAAAAAAAAAAAATCCATGTTTGTCATTAAAACACTGAACCATCATCAGGGTGTGTAGGATAATATATACCTATTAAGCTAAAAGTACTACACAATATTTTCTGACATCTTCACAACATGGTATCTGTATATATACACCGACCCTGTGGAGCCAGGGAGGGTCATGCACTCCTGTGTACACTTGCGTCGAGTTCGGGCTTTGTCGGTCACCAGCCATGAATGTGTGCGACTTCTAACACAGCAAAGATGATTCATGAGCTCCAGTGCTGCCCTGGTGTACTGTGTTCTCACCCTTTGCTCCAGAATGCTTTGCGTATTTACTCTGCTTGTGTCCCCAGTGTTTGGCCTTGAAGTCAGTATTAAGTCTGCCCTTGCATTCATCTATCATACTCTTAAGTCCACCAATAAAGAATCAGATGTTCCATGTAGGTCGCGTCTTCTGAGACCACAAAAATTTCATCTGTAGGTAATTCGTGCAACTGTTGATGTGGAAGTCCATGCATCTAAATTGGACTAACATGAGGGGCATACCAGGAACAAAGACTCGAACATGGAGGCTAAGATCATGTTCTCCAGACAGAAGAACAATCACACATGGCCGCAGTCACAGTACTAATGTGAGCAGGAGAAGAACCTCATACCAACTGTGAAGCATGGTGCTGGAAATGTTATGGTTCAGGGCTGCTTCATGGCCTTAGGGCCTTATGAATTCAGCATCACATCAAAAAGTGCTTGAAGATTATTTGAGGCCGTTTGTGTAAATGCTGAGGCTGAACAGGAGCTGGAATTTTTAATCAGACAACGATCCTGAGCAAGCTAACAAATCCACCAAGGAATGGATCAATAAGAAGAAACAGGCTTATGGAATGGCCTGGTGAAAGCCCAGATTTGAAGCTCATTAAAATGTTATGGAGATTTTAAAAAAGGTAGCACATTATACATCTTCTTACTAAAGAAAGAGTGATCAAAAACTTCAGCAGGCCGATGCAAGAGATGAGCAGACGGTCATAAAAGTGCCTACAAGAAATTATTTATGCTAATGTGAGCAACGTTGGCTTCGGAGGCCAAAGGTGAACTTGCTTTCTCCACAATATTACCTCTATTAAAGAATATTACAGAACATGAGCTGATATTTTTGTTAAATAAATAATTGAAAACGCTGAAAATCTGGCATGGCATTCAAGAAGGTCAAATGTCTGCTTGTCCAAATGTGCAGCATTAAATCAGTTTCCATGAGTTTGTAATTGCACTACTTGAGAGCACCTTTACTGCAACAGAAAAAATACATCACACAACTATTACTTGATCATTTAGTGCCACAAGGAAATGAAATACAGGGATCCCTCACATTCCGCGGTTAATCGGGACCCCCTGCGACCACCGATTTCTGCAAAGTAGTATCGACCCCCCTGACTGACGTATACCTACATGTATATGTGTGTATAATATCAATAAATACATATTCAACGCTTCTTCTTCTTCTTCTTCTTCTTCTTTGCTTATAATATCAATTAAACATTCAAAAAATAATGCATAAGATGTAAATAAAATATAAATACAAACACACAGATGTGCGCGCGCACGCACAGATGCGCACCTCACATAAAATTGTAAGTAGTTTTGTTGGGGGGTTTTGGGTTGTTTTTTTGTTTTTGTTTGTTTGGTGTTTTTTGCATAATTGGCCTTGTAGTGCGGCATTTTCCTTCAATTTTCGCCCTCTTTCCTTAATTTCCTTTTTTATTTTTCGATAAATATTTTTTAAAAACCCGCGATGCACTCAAGCCGCAGAAACTGAAGCACGACGTAGTGAGGGATCATTGTATAGTGGTTAGCATGTCTCGAGCGTATCTGAGTGATGTCTGCATGATCTCCCTGTACTTGTTTGCGTTTCTTCCGCGTTGTCCTCCCACAGTCCCAAAGCTATATACATTAGGCTAACTGGTCATTCCTAATTGTCTCTTGGCTCCGCGATGGTGTAGCAAGCTGGTCAGGGTGTAGTCCACCTTCGCCCCTAGTAGGAATAAGCAGTGTGGCAAATGAGTGAGAGTGAATGACCGAGTAATTATACATGCACGCAATTGTACAGTCTTCGGAATGATGAAATAATAATTTTTATCAACACCGAGAGGAATGTTGTAGATAGTGCACCGCTCATTCTCATCATTAGTGGCACACTATTGTCAGATTATCAGCAAACTTGAGTCATGCTTGGCGACACAGTCATGGGTGTATAGCAGGGGAGATGGAAAACAGGCCAATTTTATTGCGGTTTGCTCATTTCCCACCCACTAGCTACCCAGCGAGGAGTGTGAAGGCTAACACATGCTTCCTCGGAGACATGTGCAGTCAGCCACTGTGTTTTTTTTCACTTGTTAAGGGCTCAGTTATAGGCACAGATAATCTTGTAGACATTCAGACTTGATGACGGAAGAGAGAAGTATAGCACTTTACTCGCTGAGGATTATTGTCAATTTGCTCTGTTGGACTTCTGGCCATTGATATATTCTATCTCACATGATCAGGAAAAATGTTTTCGTTTGCGCTGCTCAGGAACCCGTTAAAAAGCATTGCACACAGCGCGGTGCTTTTTTTCCCTTCAGATAGCATTTGTATGACCAGAGGTCCTGCAGCTTAAACCAGTTTGAGCTGTTTGTGCGGTAAATGTGCCAAGACCAGTCTTTCAATGGTGTGACTAAATGATACTTGATGAATCATGAGGCTGTGGATTTCATGGATCAGGAATAAGGGACCAGTGTAAAGTATTATCTGAAGGTATTATTATTATTATTATACAGTATATAGTATTCCCACACAAGATAGGGGCTTCTGGTGTAGTGATTGTTGTGAGTTCAAATCCCCATCAGAGCTGCAGCCCTGCCCAGCCAGCATTATAAACAGGTACCACTAAAATGTATATGTACTTGGTCATCGTTATGTAATCTGGTTGGGCAGTGGTGGCCTGGTGGTAAAGGTGCTGGATGACTGATCCTAAGGTTGGGGAGTTCAAGCCCCACTCTCAAAAGGTGACCACTGCCCCCCCAACTGGGTTATCAAAGTCTGGCCACATCTCTCACTGTCTATGGTGTGAGGTTCATGTAAAAGAACCATTGCTGACTTTCGACCAGAGTAGCTGCATAGCCCTCAGCATTTTTCTCCCTTGCGATGGCCTGGCTTAGCCATC
Organism: Plotosus lineatus; assembly: GCA_024760905.1. Classification (NCBI taxonomy): domain Eukaryota; kingdom Metazoa; phylum Chordata; class Actinopteri; order Siluriformes; family Plotosidae; genus Plotosus; species Plotosus lineatus. The sequence continues at coordinate 883,492 of CM045742.1, read as the reverse complement.
CAGGGTGTACTCTTCTCTTGCCAGGCTACAGATAATGAATGAATGAATGTAATCTGGTACTGGGTACATGTTTTTCAATGTGATACTGATACTGGGTATGCCCCGAGATGGCCTCGTGAGCTGTCCAGGAAATACTCAGCCCTCTCCCAGAGTTGACTGAGATGGGCATCAGCTTCCCTGTGACCTTAATTTGGACAATTGATGATACTGAGTATCGTGATCACTCGCTACTTAGTGCTTCAGTTTCTGTGGCTTCAGCACATCACGGGATTTTCAAAAATATTCATCAAAAAATAAAAAAATAAGGAAATTAAGGAAAAATAGGAAAAATATATTAAAAAATAAGGAAAATGCCACAAAATAAGGCCAATTATGCAAAAAAAAAAAAAAAAAAAAAAAAAAAAGCAAAAAAACAAACAAACAAACAACCCCCCACAAAAACAACCCAGAACCCCCCAACAAAACTACTTACATTTTTTTTACGTGAGGTGCACATCTGAGTCTGTGTGCGTGTGTATGTATTTATATTCTATTTACATCTTATGCATTATTTTTTAATGTTTAATTGTTATTATAAGCATTTATAGCATTAAATATGTATTTATTGATATTATATACACATATACATGTACGTATGGTTCTCAGTCGGACAATGGTGGAACGCACCCTCCGGGTCGGGAATGAGGTCCTGCCCCAAGTGGAGGAGTTTAAGTATCTTGGGGTCTTGTTCACGAGTGAGGGAAGGATGGAGCGAGAGATCGACAGACAGATCGCTGCAGCCTCTGCTGATAGGCGGAGCCTGTACCGGTCCGTCGTGGTGAAGAAGGAGCTGAGCCGCAAAGCGAAGCTCTCAGTTTCCCAGTCAATCTACGTTCCAACCCTCACCTATGGTCACGAGCTTTGGGTAGTGACTGAAAGAACAAGATACGCCGATACAAGTGGCTGAAATGAGCTTCCTTCGCTGGGTGGTGGGGTTCTCCCTTTGTGATAAGGTAAGAAGCTCCACCATCCGTGGAGAGCTCGGCGTAGATCCGCTACTCCTTCGCATTGAGAGGGGCCAGTTGAGGTGGCTCGGGCATCTGGTCAGAATGCCTCCCGGACACCTCCCTGGTGTGGTGTTTCGGGCATGTCCAACCGAAAAGAGATCCTGGGGTCGACCTAGAACACGCTGGAGGGACTATGTCTCTCGGCTTGTCTGGGACCACCCTGGTGTCCCGCCGGGAGAGTTGGAGGAGGTGGCTGGGGAAGGGGACGTCTGGACCCTGGACTTTGCGGAAGATGATGATGATGATGATGATGATGATGATGATGACATGTACGTATACATCAGTCAGGGGGGTTGATCCTACTTCACGGAACTCGGTGGTCGTGGGGGATCTCGGTCCCAATTAACCGCGGAAAGTGAGGGATCCCTGTATTTATTATATAATATCATACTAATGCTGGGTGTTTGTTAAATAATCTGATACTGATACTGGATATTTGTTGTATAATCTGAAATTGGCACGGGGTATTTTTTTGATATCCTTTCAAAATGATAGTGGGTCTCTGTTACATCAACTGATACCGGGTATCATGTGAACCCAGAATCTTTTTCTAGGTTGCTGGTTCGATATCAATGAAATCGTCACTTTAAATTTCAGGTCGTGATCAATATAACACGGAGTAGTTTTGTTCTTACACGCTGTAGAATCTGCCTTTTAGTCTAATAGGTTTGTGCTGTGTTGGTGGAAAATAAGAACAGCAACTAAAGCACATGCGCTGTTTTCATTAATACAAGATGCACAAATAATGCATCATACATTTGGTACTTAAGTCTCCATGTATCGAAGAAGTCATTTAAAACTGTGCTTTAGTTGCTTTTAACGGTTTGACCCAAAGATTTAATCCAAATAAAGCAGAACACATTATGCATAAGAATTGTTTGTGTGTGTGTGTGTGTGTGTGTGTGTGTGTGTGTGTGTGTGTGTGCATGTGTGGTTCACTTTCCCTCGACTTCAATGAATGCATGAGAACCTGCATTAATGCTAAAATACAAGTGATCTGCAGTTTATTATGTATTAAACAGATAAAACTAATACACCAGCAGTTCTTAGTGTTCATACATTATTCATGTGATTTTTCTGACTGCTTTCAAACGGCTTTAAGCAACAAAAATAAAAATGTATCTCATTTCAGAAAATGAAACCGGGCTTAGACGCCAGTTCGAAGACTACTGGATTAAGGGTACAAAATATTCCCGGCATGCGAATCATTTAACGCAAGGAAAGTGATGAGGGAGACGGCAGACTGAATTGTTCGAAGGTACAGAAAGCATAAGTCCCGCCCCCTTCGCTTGTGGATCATGAGATCGTATTGCAGAAAAAAAATATGAGGAATGATTTCTTGGTGCTGTTTGTACTGCACATAGAAATACATGTGACCCCAGCACGACCCCAGTCAGGTGTTTTATATGTAACAGATTAGTCAAAATTATCAATTTATTACAGACTCTCCACAAGGTTGTCACTGTCCCCCCCCAGTGCAGCTAACTGGGTTATCAAAGGCGGGCCATGTCTGTCACTGTCTATGGTGAGAGGTTGATGTAAAAGAACCATTGCTGACTTTCGTAAAGAGGAGCTGCAAAGTCGTCAGCGTGTTTCTGTCCCTCCCTAAAAAGGGTTGTGACAGGAAGGCCATCCGACGTAAAAACCTCTGCCAAATCAAACGTGCGAATCAGATGATTCACTGTGGCGACTCCCGAGTAAAAGGGAAAAAGCCGAAAGGAAGACAGACAGCATGAAATAAAAGAATACAGGGATCCCTCACTTTCTGAGGTTAATAGGGACCGAGATCTTCCCACGACTGCCAAATTGCGCAAAGTAGGGTCAACCCCTATATACACCCCCCCCCCCGATGTATACGTACATATATATGTGTATATAATATCAATAAAAACAGATTCAATGCTATAAATGCTTAAGATAACAATTAAAGATTCAATATATTGCATAAGATGTAAATCAAATATAAACACACACACACACATACAGGCAGACGCGCGCACGGACACGTGCACCGCACAGAGAAATCTAAGTCGTTTCGTTCGGGGGTTTTGGGTTGTTTTTGTGCTTTTGGTTGTTTGCTTGTTTTGTTTTTTTTTGTTGTTTTTTTTGCATAATTGGCCTTGCTTTGCGGTATGTTCCTTAACTTTCCCCTACTCTTCCTTAATTTCCTTATTTTTAATAAGCGTGAAATAGCGAGAGATCCCTGGAATTTGATTCAGAATTATCATCCATTCATTCATTTTCTAAACCGCTTAATCTTAATTCTGGGTGAAGGTGAGGTATACGCTGAACTTTTCATCAGGCCACTGCAGGGTCAACACACACACACACACACACACACACACACACACACACACACACACACACACACACACACACACACACACACACAGCCATTCACACTCATACCTAAGGGTGATTTGGAACCACCAATCAGCCTGCTGTACATGTTTTCAAACTGTGGGAGGAAACCCGAGTATCCAGAAGAAACCCACGCAAGCACAGGGAGAAGGTGCACACAGAAATGCCTGAGCCCGGAACTCGAACTCTGGACTTACCTCCTGTGAGGTGGACATGCTAACCACTGTACCACCGTACTGCCCCGATCAAGAATGTAACAGCCTTGGGTGTGAGATTGGGGCCGGTGGCGTAGTGGTTTGGGTGCTGCCTCATGATCGGGAGGCTGTGTGTTCAAATCCGAGTTAGACCCTGACTGAACCTGGGCGAGGTCTTAACCACAAGTGTGTCTCTGTTCACCCAGCATTAACAATGGTACCAGTAAAATATACTGGGAAGGGAACCTGCGATGGACTAGCGTCCCACCCAGGAGGAGTTGTACTCCAGCGGCTGGTTGATCAAAAACGGTTATTTTAACCACCGGTTAACCCCTGACAGCTGGTTAAATTTTTAACCCGTCGTGAGCTAACCGACCATTAAATCTGCGTTGTTCAAAGCATGGTTAGTCACGTCGTAAGTTAACGTTGCCAAGTGAACAGTGTGGTTATGTTTACTGGTTAGCACTAAGGGCTCATTCAACATTTTCCTAAGCGTACAAAACATATGCTGGGGGGAGGGGCTAAAATGTCTGTGTACGCTTTTTAATATTATAAAAATGTCGATGAACAATAATACATGCGCTCGTGAATATTTTTTTATTTATTTATTTTTGTGCGTGTACGTTTGATACTCTTAATGCGCGATTCGCCAACCACCTGCGGTGTTGCATATATGCAAAGTCTGCAATGAATACAGTACAGTACAAGCCAACCCAGGATCAGCTGCTCAAACATCAGAAGGCAGCTGATCAAGGGTGTAGGCTGGGGGCGTGCACAGGATATGTGCCCCCCCCCCACACACACACACACACACAGCAGGAGTTGAGTTTTCTGCTGGACAAGAAATGAAGTGTATTCACAATCTTATAAATAAACTTAATGACTGTTATTGAAGAGAAAGTCGGAGATAAGTTCCGCATGACTCGAGTCAGGAAGTAAACGGGAAGTTAACGTGTAACGGGCACTGCGCATGTGCACACCCGAGCTGACCAATCAACAAACATAATATTATCAGTAAGCAATAATATATGAACACTGTCAATCAAACAAAGTGCGACTGTGATAATAAAGCACAGTTTGTTAGTCCCGCCTCCAGATCCTGCACATGTGTTAGAACACAAACATTGCCGCACTGAGAATGAATGGATAAAATAATCAGAATCCATCCGGCCTGGATCTGCAGCCTCATGCTCAGTACTTTTATACAATTAATAGTTTTTGTGCTGTAAATATGTATTAATATTTGTTTGTGCCTTTGAATAGATAAATAACTTTATCTCAATTTGTAAAATTATTTATCACATGAACTTGCAGATGTAGTTTGAAATATATTTGAGAATGTTTTTGGTTGAACTATAATATTAATAATATTTATAAGAATCCTCCCCCGCTGATGTGGCATCATCAATGCAGCGTTAGCCATGAACGCCATCTTGCAAGTGAACCACACTGTTAAAAATGTCGCGGCGGTCCTTAGGTGTGTTAAGTTTAATGTGAAGTTCACACTCGGGTAAAGTTAACCGAGTTTTGAAAACCAAGAGAACAGCAACGTTAAATTTAACGGTCGGTTAATTCTACTTAACTAGTGGTTAAAAAACAACCGGCCCCTGGTCGCTTCACGCTATGGAAAGCGGGGATAAGCACCGGTCCCATGAGCCACTCTGGCTCGGGTGTAAAAAGCCCAAAGGACTTTACCTCTGGGTGTGAAACTGCTCCGTGCAAAATTAGCAATCAGAGCAAACTTCTGAAACTCCTAAACAAGGCTTCACTACTACAGAATTACAAAAGCGGGCGGAAGCACTTCCTGGATCTGCGCTGCCGTGTGTTTTAAAGCTGAGCTAACAGACACCAGCAATTCTACAAGGTAAACTGGCTTGATTTATCCCTCTGCGCTGTGAGAGAACAACAACAACAAAATAAAAGAGTGTGTAATAACAGGACAATGAAATTAGCCAGGGACATAATTACTATGTTTATTTGGCTGTTTGGCGGATTCCTTTTTAATAGGAACGGTCTCCACTGGATTAGCAAAACAAAACAAGCACGTGAAGCCAGCGGTCTGATGATATTACTCATCATCCTTATTCACATAGCTCTAACCGGTGCCGCTTTTTTTCCCTGCAACCACAACAACTCATCAACGAGAATAAATAAGCACCACGTTGACATTAATTTATGCAGCATCGTCCCGAGAGAAGATTAGATACCCTGAATATAAAACAGCGGGTCGGATTCCTGAAGGATCATTCTGAGAGTGTGTGTGTGTGTGTGTGTGTGTGTGTGTGTGTGTGTGTGTGTGTGTGTGTGTGTGTGTGTGTGTATGTGTGTGTATGTGTGTGTGTGTGTGTGTGTGTGTGTGTGTGTGTGTGTGTGTGTGTGTGTGTGTGTGTGTATGTGTGTGTGTGTGTGTGTGTGTATGTGTGTGTATGTGTGTGTGTGTGTGTGTGTGTGTGTGTGTGTGTGTGTGTGTGTGTGTGTGTGTGTGTGTGTGTGTGTGTGTTTGAAACATCTCACACAAGTCCAACAGTGTACTCAACACAAAACACAGAAACACTTCAGATCTTTTCTATGAGACGTACCTGTTGGTTTTCCAGATGTGGATGGTCTCCTCATCGACATTTTCATGTTTTAAGGCCTGCTCGTCTAGAAAGTCGAAAAAGTATTTAATAGCAGGTGGCACCACGGTTCCCGAACAGAGAACACTGCGGAAAAAGTCATCTACAAACTGCTGCAGTGTGCCCTGCAAACACACACACACACACACACACACACACACACACACACACACACACACACAAAGCATAAACACAGTGAAACTAATCAACATGTCTACATCTGTATTGTTTGGAGCAGAGCAGAACACTAATGATCTCTAACTGAACATTCATGAGTCTTAATGACACACACACACACACACACACACACACACACACACACACACACACACACACACACACACACACACACACTGAATGATGGGAAAGAGATGTCTGGACAAATTATGCTCGCAAACTGCACAATGCTTACTTTAAAGACTTTTGATTATCATAATTGCACTACTTTATCTTTCCTCACAGTCCGTGCCCTTTATTAAAATATATTACTAATTATTCAATTTTATACTTCTAAGAACATCCAGGAAGTATTCGGGGGAAAAAAGACAATTAACATTTTCCTTATTTTATTCGATTGCACACGTTGTAATGATCCCACTGTTGTTATTTTATTTTCTTCTCGTCTTTATTAAATTCATAGAAGACTTTTTTCCTGTTTGCAGCGACACCGGAGAAAGCGCCGCGGTTCATCCTCTGGTCTCGGTCCCGCCACTGATCCTCCGTGAGTTCTCTCTACGAATTGATTTTTGATCACTCGCGGTGAATTCATTTATTGGACACGACTTGAAAAAGCTCTGTTGATACAAAGCCCCAAAGCTGACGAGGCAACAAACAAGCCGTGATTTGAAGGGAACTTTCAGTGGACCTCAGAGACGAGACGGTGTTGAAGCCCACACCTGGAGAGCCTCTCGTCTTGAGGAACACAGGGATTTCTGTCAGTCATAATTACGAAATGCTTGGCACCCCAGGGACTTCTCCAGTTAACTGAGCAAACAAACTCCCATGGACCTGTCAGTTTCTGAAGAACTCGAATAATCCAGTTTCATGCTTCAGTAGAATACACATGATGGATCACTTGGAGTCTGTCAAAAAGGTTCCGATTTCTGAGAAAACAAAATTTTAGCCCGTTGACTTGAATGCTAAATGTTACTTGGGCAGGATCCAGACACTGTTCATCACCTTGCCAGTTCCGTCCACACGGTAAAGCATACCGGTCCGTCGTGGTGAAGAGGCGGCTGAGCCGAAAAGCAAAGCTCTCAATTTACCAGACGATCTACGCTCCTCCCCTCCATCATCAGCTTTGGGTAGTGTCCGAAACAACGGGATTGTGGATATAAATGGCCGAAGTGAGCTTCCTTCGCAGGGCGGTGGGGCTGTCCTCAGAGACAGGGTGACAAGTTCAGCCATCCAGGAGGAACTCGGAGTAGAACTGCTGCCCTTCTGGATTGAAAGGAGCCAGTCGAGGTGGTTTGGGTATCTGGTTATAATGCCTTGTGAACGTCTAGCTGCTGTGATGTTTCAGGCACGTCCAACCGAGAACAGACTCAGAACATGTTGAAGGGACCCTGTCTCTAGGCTGGCCTCAGTGTCCCCTGGAAGAGCTGGAAGAGGTAGCCGGGGAGAGCAATGTCCGGAACTCACTGTTCAGGCTGCTGCCCCTGTGAACTGACCCCTGGACCAAGTGGAAAATGATGATGATGATGATGATGATGATGATGATGATGATGATGATGATGATGAGGCGGTGTTTCCTGACAGGACAGTTGCTCAAATTTAAAAATCCTTCATAAGTGCTTCAGGAATGCTAATGGTACCCGAAAATGGTGGGATAATAGTCATTCTGAACCGATTATTCCTATTTCGGGTCGTGGCGAGGCTGGAGCCCATCTCAGCTGACTCTGAGCGAGGGCAGAGTACACCCTGGGCAACTCACCAGGCCATTGTCGAGCAGAGACACGCTGACGGCTTTGCAGCTGCTCCTCACAAAAGTCAGCGATGGTTCTTTTACATGAACTTCACACCATAGACAGTGAGAGACACGGCCGGCCTTTGATAACCCAGTTAGTGCACTGGGGGGGACAGTGACAACCTTGTGGAGAGTGGGACTCGAACCCCCAACCTTAGGATCAGCGATCCAGTGCCCTATACCACCAGGCCACCACCTGCCCTTGTGATAATAGTGCAGTACATTAAATTTCAAAGGTTTTGCAGAGAGGAAAAGGAGAAGATCCTCGAATCTGTGTGATGTGTGTCAGGACGCCAAGAATCTGCCAAGGACCTGAACACGTGTGTACATCTCAAAGTGTGTACATCTGAAACACGTGTGTACATCTCAAAGTTCATTCATTTTCCTAACTGCATTTGCCAACTTCATCCTATTAGGGTTGTAAAGAAGCTGAAGCCTATCTCAGCCGACTATATAAAGACGGCCCTAAATAAAGGCCAGTATACACACACACACACACACACACACACACACACACACACACACACACACACACACACACACAAATCCATTCACATTCACATTTAGGGGTGAACTAGGACAGCCAATAAGCCTGATGTACATGTCTTTGGATTGTGGGAGGAAACCTGAGTACATGCAGGAAACCCACACAAGCACAAGGAGAACCTGCAAACTCGAACCCAGGACGTAGTTGCTGTGAGATGGACGTGTTAACCATGACAGCCCTGAGATATTTCACAGTTTTTCGAATAATATAATTTGGAAACCTATTTATGGACAGTGGTGGCCTGGTGGTAAAGGGTGCTGGATCGCTTATCCAAAGGTTGGGGGTTCGAGTCCCACTCTCCACAAGGTTGTCACTGTCCCCCCAGTGCAGCTAATTGGGTTATCAAAGGCCGGCCGTGTCTCTCACTGTCCATGGTGTGAGGTTGATGTAAAAGAACCATTGCTGACTTTCAACAAGAGGAGCTGCAAAGCCGTCAGTGTGTTTCCGCCCTGCAATGGCCCAGTGAGCTGTCCAGGGTGAACTCTGCCCTTGCCCGGAGTCAGCTGGGATGGGCACCAGCCTCCCCACGACCCTAATTGGGATTAAGCAGTTACAGAAAATTAACTGGTGAACTGAACAGAAACCTATTTGTTCTCCAACCCCCCACACACCCCCACACACACACACACCCCACCCCCACACACCCCGGCAAATATTCATAATCCCAAATAAATTATGAATGCATCATCAATAATACACAGAATAAGTACGAGGTAAACATAAAATATTTATAATTATTTGAGATTAATTTTGTGATCCTGTGTCTGTAGAACAGATTCTGACATTCGGTTGAATAGTTATCATCGCAAGTAAACGCCAGATCATCCTAATCCCAGTTCACTCAGTAGAAAGTCATGCTAATCTTTATGTCCAACATAATCATGCACCGCTACCTTGAAAACATATTGATTTTTTGCTGTGTGCTAGACAGACCGGAAAACGCGCGGTCTCCGGTGAAGACCCTTCCTTTTGTTTACTTTGCAGAGCTCCGAATCTGCCGAGTGTGAAACGTGCTCTAATTGCCAAATTTACTGCAGAGAAAACATGAACACTTATCAGACAGCCAATCACACAGGAAGGCACTTACACAAAACGGGCTGATGGCAGGTTTAAGCTTCGATCCCTTGATAGAGACTCTAGCGTTTAGGTGCATGAGGACATTTGCCACTGAAGCAGAGAATTGCCACTGAGACAGGCTCATTAAATCTGGCATTTTGTTTCAACTACCAAATGAGATTCACCACCTGAAGATTTGATCTGGGACACCTTTTGCGCTGAAACCAGCAGCAGTAATATCTTCAGAAGCTTCCGGGGCTGTAAAATTGGATATGTTGTTTTGCTGATGTGGACATGGAGTCTACCTTGACTGAGAGCAGACGTGTGAGATAGATCTCGGTGATCGCTTTGGTCATGGACTTATCCTTAATGCTGCCTCTTTTTGACTTCACGTCATCCAGCTCATCGGCCGGCCGGACGAGATGGAACACTTTATCGTCCTCCAGCAGGGCATTTCCTGGGAGGAAAGAGAAGGAATTATGTACACATGTGGTGCAGGTTATTTCTGGACTTTATCAACATGCTACACACACACACACACACACACACACACACACACACACACACACACACACACGTACTGTATATGTGTGTGTGTATATATATATATATATATATATATATATATATATATATATATATATATACATACACACACATATATTTAAACACAATAAATATGGATATTATTTTTCCTGGATTCTTGAATCACAACCTGATGACCCCAGCTCTGATGTTATATACACTGCTGGGCCCCAAAAAAGCCACACACTGAAATATTCTCTTGGATCTCATCGTATCATAATCATGCCATTGTTTCATCAAACATAAACAACATGACTTTTACCGACATCTGGAATTGATGAGAGAAAAACTGAACCCCTCCATAAAGTCTTCTCCAGTACGTCCCGAAAACTTTTAATAGGGTTAAAGCCAGGACTCTAGGTGGGTCAATACGTGTGTGTGAAAATGATTCCTCGTACTTCTTGAACCACTCTTTATCTGCGTCACTATTTTATATCCGTGCCATCAGGTTCATTCATAATAAAAGCTGTGATAACCTGCTGATTCCGAACATCCAGAAAACATTCATTTTATTACCACATTTTAATGTTGCTGAGCCTCGACTCGCCCAATTGGAGCTACAATGCCATAGAGATTACACACTTTGTTCAAGTATAAATGTGCTCCATGAAAATATTAGTTGTGCGAGACTTTTCTTTTGGCCGGACAGTGTATATGTACTTACATGCATAATGTATCATAAACAAACTAATGTCATTCTTTCATAGAAAACAACTTTCACTTACTCTCTTCATGGTTGTCATGGTTTTGGTAATATGACTGCTGTGTGTGTAAAACTCTAGAAAGGATTAGCATAGCACCATCTCGAACCTGTAAGCCAAATACATGTACAGATGTTCCAGATGTTTGTCAGGGTTAAACCTATCACTCCCGCCCAGCTATCAAAGTGCCCAATCTCTAATCTGTCGGTAAGGAGTGGGGCGTGATACTCACATTATAATGTGCCAGAGTATTGAGGTGTCTCCATCTGCCCTCTTTCTGGGAGGTTACATCAAGATCAGAAAGGATCTGCCCCGTGGAGCCGGGGCGCCACTCTGTGGAGGGGAAAGAGAATCTTTCAGGTAAAAAAAAAAAAAGAAACACAAATAACATACCACTTCCCATGCTGTGTTTTTCTCAGTGCATCAACACTGTGACACCTTTATGAACTTCTCTCTTGCCACTTTGCCTTTGATGGAAAACGTTGCCCAACTACAGGCCAGTGTAATAGGATAAAGCCCAAGTGAAGGCGGTTAAATAAGACCCTGGAGACCTGAAGAATCAGCATTACTGTGTACGTAAAAAACACAGCTTGCCCCAAAGGCTCAGTGATTGATAACTTCTTTACATTTTCAAAATATGTGTAATCTTTGCAAGTGACATACTAATACTTGTAATAAAATATTAAAAATTTCATAAATATTTGGTTTACTTGGTTCAGATTAGGTGGACTGTAGTAAGCAATTACATCTATCACTGGCTGCTGACCCGAGTGCTGAAACATTCCCGCTAACAGGCGAACAAGCTACTGATTCTGTACGTGTAATTCAATGGGAAAAAGCCTCTGAAGTAAAAGTGGGAAATTATCTGCCGTGATATACAATTTCCTGTTTAGTCATTACAGGGATCCCGCGCTACTTCGCGCTTCAATTCATGCGGCTTCAGTGCATCGCGTTTTTTTTTTTTTTTTAAATATTCATTGAATTAAAAAAATAAGGAAATTAAGGAAGAATAGGGGAAAAGTTAATGAAAATGCCAGAAAAACAAGCCCAATTATGCAAAAAACAAAACAAAACAAAAAACCCCCAGACAAACACAAAGCAAAAAATAACCCAAAACCTCCCAGCAAAACGAGTTACATCATTGTGAGGTGCGCACCTGAGTGTGTGCACGCGCATCTGCGTGCGCACGCGTCTGTATGTGTGTGCATTTTTATTTTATTTACATCTTATGTTATTTTTTTAATGTTTAATTGTTATTATAAGCATTTATAGCATTGAATATGTATTTATTGATAATATATACACATCTACATGTACGTATACGTCAGTCGGGATGGGGGGGGGGGGGGGGTCCTACTTCGTGGAATTCGGTGGTTGCAGGGGGATATCGGTCCCAATGAACCATAGAAAGTCAGGGATCCCTGTAAATCATTCACCGACCCGCTTCGTCTTATAAGGCCTGGAACTTGAACCCAGAATCTTCTTACTGTTACTCAGATATGCTAAGCACTACACCTCTACACTGTACTGTTCTATACCTTCTATATATCATCTTTAGCAACAGATGCTAATGCTAATTAAGCCATTTTCATCACGTCTCTGACTGTAACAGCCATGTAACCAACAAAGAATAATTTAAGATGTATGCTGTAGCACAACAGTTTCCTCTTACTGGAACTAAGAGATCCAAACTGAGCTCCATGAAGATATGGTTTGTCAAGCTTGAAGTGGAAGAACTGCACAAACCTCTGACCTCATTGTCACTGAACACCTATGGGATGAACTGGAGCATCTACTGAAGTTCATGCCTCTTTGGCTGACGCCACTACCTGTCTTCACTCACACTCTTGTGCATACATCCCACAGACACGCCCCAAATTCTACTGTAAACCCTTCCCAGAAGAGTGGAGACTGTCATTATGGCTAAAGGGGATTCAATCTAGAACGTTGTGGAAGATTGGGTGGGGCATTCACAAACTTTTGGAATTTTAGCTTATAGACTGGACATGAACAATGTGTCTTCTTACGGTCGAGGATGCAGGAAGCGACGGTCTACTTTGTATTCCTGGTACAAATGTACTGTGGATGGATCAGCTATTTCTAACCTCGAAGCAAAAACATCTGACCAACTGACTCATGGCTTTCCCAACGAAACATACAGTGATGACGATAATTAAATAAAATAATAATAGTCATACCTCACCTTACGAAATTAATCCGTTCCAGAAGTGGTTTCGTAACCTGATTTTTTCGTAAGTTGAGTAGCATTTTACATGTAAAAGGCCCGATTTGTTCCAAGGCCCCCAATACTACCCCCTAAACCCTTTAAAAATGATAAAAGTATACCTTTTAAGGGCTCCTTCTGCTTCAATAGCATATTGATGGTAGACGGGTTTCGACCATATTCCTTTGTGATATCACTCAACCGCATGCCACGACCCCGCTTAATCTTTTCACTCGCACTAGGAATCACTTTCACCAGGAATCACACACGCGCACGTGTGTGTGTGTGTGTGTGTGTGAGGTGTGTGTGTGTGTGTGTGTGTGTGTGTGTGTGTGTGTGTGTGTGCACGTGTGTGTGTGTGTGTGTGTGTGTGTGTGTGTGTGTGTGTGTGTGTGTGTGTGTGTGTGTGTGTGTGTGTGTGTGTGTGTGTGTGTGTGTGTGTGTGTGTGTGTGTGTGTGTGTGTGTGTGTGTGTGTGTGTGTGTGTGTGTGTGTGTGTGTGTGTGTGTGTGTGTGTGTGTGTGTGTGTGTGTGTGTGTGTGTGTGTGTGTGTGTGTGTGTGAGGTGTGTGTGTGTGTGTGTGTGTGTGTGGTGTGTGTGTGTGTGTGTGTGTGTGTGTGTGTGTGTGTGTGTGTGTGTGTGTGTGTGTGTGTGTGTGTGTGTGTGTGTGTGTGTGTGTGTGTGTGTGTGTGTGTGTGTGTGTGTGTGTGTGTGTGTGTGTGTGTGTGTGTGTGTGTGTGTGTGTGTGTGTGTGTGTGTGTGTGTGTGTGTGTGTGTGTGTGTGTGTGTGTGTGTGTGTGTGTGTGTGTGTGTGTGTGTGTGTGTGTGTGCACACGTGTGTGTGTGTGTGTGTGTGTGTGTGTGTGTGTGTGTGTGTGTGTGTGTGCACGCGTGTGTTGACCATGAATGTCTTGGCACGTTTTGTAATGTTTTTCGTGTTTAAAAATAGAAATTTTAGGTAAATGCGTTTCGTAACGTGGATTTTTCATTTGTTGGGTCTTTTGTAAGGTGAGGTACCACTGTAATAATAATAATGATTACGACGATGATGATGATGATGATAATAATAATAATAATAATAATAATAATAATAATTATATAATGGCACGATGGTGTAATGGTTTGCACATCTGCCTCACAACAAGAAGGTCTGTGCTCGATTCCCAACTCAGGCGTTTCTGTGTGGAGTTTGCTTGTTCTCCCCGTGTTTGTGTGGGTTTCCTCCGGGTACTCTGGTTTCCTCTCACAGTCCAAAAACATGCACAGTAGGTTAATTGGCTGTTCCAAAGCTCTCCTAGGTATGAATGTTTGTGTGAGTTTTGGCCCTGCGATGGTCTAGTGAGCTGTTTAGGGTGTACCCTGCCCTCGCCCAGAGTCGGCTGAGATGGGCACCAGCCTTCCCGTGACCCTAATTAGGATTAAACGTTTCAGAAAATGAATGAATAATTACCATTATCATAATGGATGGTACAGTGCAGTAGTGGTTAGCACGTCTCACTGGCAGTGAGAAGGTCCTGGGTTCGAATCCCAAGCTTGGGCGTTTCTCTGTGAAGTTTGCATGCTCTTCCTGCGCTTGCAAGGGTTTCCTTTGAGCATTGTGGTTTCGTCCCACAGTGCAAACACATGAACATATTACACTAGTACACTATTATTATTATAATTATTATTATTATTATAATTATAATTATTATTATTATTATTATTGCAGACACATAGTGAATGTATTGGTAGTAGGATGCTGAGGTTGGAACGACCAGGCAGAAGGCCTAGACAAAGACCACAGAGCAGAGTGATGGATGTGGTGAAGGAGGACATGAAGGTAGTTGGGGAAAGAGTAGAAGATACAGAGGATAGGGTGAGATGGAGGCAGATGATTCGCTGTGGCGACCGCTGACGGGAAAAGCCGAAAGGAAAGGAAGAAGAAGAAGATTATAACAGTCACACATAAACATACACACCACTCTTGGAGACTTACCAAGTGTGACACTATCGACTTTTGGCCTTTGTGAGTAGGGTAGGTTTTTGTACACCTGCTCAATGATCTTCTCTTTCACCTGAGAAATAGTGTCACAATCCAGGACCTTCACTGGTGTGATGTCAGGACCCTCACCCTGAACCAACACCTGCAGGGTCTGAGACAACAGAAAGACTAAAAGATGAAAGCAGGCTGGGTGTTGTGCACACTGGGAGACATGCTCATACACAGGGCTGCTGGGATTTGCAGCAAAAATAAAAGCAAGAGGAGCAGTCCAAGGCTTCTGGAAGAACTCGCGCTGGCTCTGTGAGATTCTCAGTAACACTTACACTTCATTTCCTGAGAAAACCGCACACATTATTCCTGAGAACATTTTTTAAAGCAAAGGACCAACATACCAAACACTGCCTTCAAAATTTAAAGCGAGACCCAGTGGCCTTTATGATGTTTTTGGACTAAGAAGATGCCTCTCTTATAATACGCGATTCTTTTACTCTGCACACATTTTTCTATAAACCGGAAATGGTTACCTCGATACTGCAAATGGTTTAAAAAAAAAAAAAAAAAAAAAAAAAAAAAAAACGTCCACAGGCGCAATTCTCAAAAAGTTGGGTTGCTGTGTAAACCGTAAAGAAAAACAAAATTCAATGATTTGCAAGTTTCAAAAACTCGTGTTTTAATCAAAACTGAACAAAGTTGGATTGGTAACAGATCAGTAACATAATTGTGTGACGCGAAGTGGTGGCTTAACGGTAAAAGGTGATGGGAGACTGATTCATAGATCAGCGGTTCAGCCCCCACTGTCTGCACTGTTGGGGCCCTTGAGCAAGGCCCTTAAACTTCAATCGCTCAGTTTTATAAAAATGATAATTGTAAGTTGCTCTGCATAAGCGCAGCTGCCAAATGCTGTACATTTATGATTGGATATAAAAACATCTGGGCAGAGGTGCCCAATCTACAACACAGTTGGGTCTACAAATCATGGAACAATTTTAGAATGACACACCGCAACGTAAAATTGTGAGAACTTTCTCCCGTCGCTTACACTGCATAATCTACACTCCATCATCCACAGAGTCGGAAATTATGGAAAAATCTGTGCGCAATGCTAAAAGTCAATACAGTGTCACCTCGTCTAACGACTCTTCCTTATAACGATTTTTCCATGATATGAGCTTCGATTCCACCAAAAATCTGCACCATCCGACGAGCATTCGCTTTACGATCTCTCCTTGTGGGAGCTCACCACGAGCCTTTCCTCACTGTTACTCGTAGTGTGCACACACACACACACACACACACACACACACACAAATTCTCCTCCTCCTCCTCCTCCTCCTCCTCCTCCTCTTCCTCCTCTGTTACACACCACCTCCTGCCTGCCCATATGTCATTAATATTATTAATTATTATTATTGCTAATGTACATGTATCGTGATTATGAAATATTTATTGTTTTTACCTGTTTATCTTTAATATATTTGGTGAAATATACGTGTTAGTGGCAGGTTATACGAGTTCGGGAGGGGGTTGAAACGGATTAATTGGTTTTATTATTTCTTATAGGAATAATTCTTTCATCTAACAAACTTTTAGGCTCATGAGCTCGTCCTGGGAACGGATTAAATTTGTTCGCTGAGGTATCACTGTGTAGGACAACTGTAATCTTTTGAGCCCTCAGATAGCATTGCATTAAAAACAGGCAGGATTCTGTCATGGAGTTCACTGCATAGGTTCAGGAACACTTCCAGAAATCCCTGTCTCTGAACACAGGCCACTGTGCAATACACAAACATAGCTGGAATCTCTATCATTACAAAGTTTTAGTACGAAACAGAACAAGGATTGCTTAAACAGCCACGCTGTCCCCTGGCACTACATCTCCCTGGACACCCGGTGGCCTCCAAATATGGTCATCACGCACTACATCCCCCACACTTGTTTATTTCCACCTCATCACCAACTTGTCACTGATGAAAAATAAAAACAGGGTGCCTGACCTTTGCACGGTACTGTATATATATATATATATATATATATATATATATATATATATATATATATATATATATATATATATATATATATATATATAGAGAGAGAGAGAGAGATCTATAGATACCACTTCAAGCTAATGCCTTAAAGCGAGTTATGCTTACCAGCATGGAGTACTCCACATCATCACCCAGCAGGCCCGTGTCATTGAGTGTGTATTTTGCCTTCTTCACCTGTGCATCCACTGGCCCTTTCTCTATTTGATGCTTTATGGCTCGGAAAAGTTTATACAAAGGTTCTCCTGCAGAGTCCTGCAGATATAAATCAGAATATAGAATCGCATCAGATTATCTTTATCAACTCCTGTCTGAAATGTCACGTGACTTTCAGTTGCTCTTCCTATATGCGTGCATGGTGATGTCATCATGTTAGAATCCTTAGCATTAAGTAAAACTTCACCAGACCGTTTCTGACATTTATTGAATATGACAGTCATAAAATTTTTATAAATGTCATGTCTCAAAAGGTTCTATGATAATGATCATGTAAAGAAAAAAAAAAAAAAACCTCAAGCTCGAATATTCAGGAGAATTTTGTGTTTATTTAAAAAAAAAGTCCCCCAGAAGCCATATGTATTACCTTCCACATATATGAATAGCCTTATAGTAGTATATTTTCTTCTCAAAATATGCTGGTTGGTGAAATATGGTTTTATCCGAAGCTTATTTCTGACACTGGACATTTACAATGGTGACACCGGGACAGAAAGCCTGTGTGCGCGCTCTGCTGGGGCCTGAATTACCTTTAGGAACTGATAGAGGCAAATCGACATCCAGTTACACAGCATCCTCTCCACCACCGTTTCTGACCTTGAGATGAAAAACACATGCGGCAATGCTTATTATATATAACCAATAATTATTTGCTCTTTTACCCCTAAATGTGCCAAATGTTAGTGATTAGCAGTTAATGAACAATTAGGGAGTAATCAAGGAGCAGGATAATTAGTGTAGATCACTGGCTGATTGAGAATTATAATTAAACGAGCAAAAAGTGGCAGCCCAGTAAATGCCTAAACAGATTAGTAAGCGAGGCAAAGCCAGAATAAATGTTTATCCGGAATAATACTCATAAGCAATATTTACTGAAGGTGTAGTGAAAGAAACGGGGGGGGAAATTAGAATAAAGAGGGTTTCATTTCTGTAAATAAAAACTAAACTAATTTTACAGGAATGCATCTTTTGTTGGAGGAAGAGTCATGACATGCCATTTTCTGAGCTGCGGGAGGCTGGAGCCCATCCCAGCCAACTCCAGGCGAAAGCAGGGTGCACCCTGAACAGCTTTCCAGACAACTACAGGGCCAAAAAGTCATACAACCACACACACACACACACACACACACACACACACACACACACACCTAGGTGCAATTTGAAACAGCCAGTCAGCTTAGTGTTCATGTCTATGAACTGTGGGAGGAAACCGTAGTACCCTGAGGAAACCCATGCGAGTACTGTACTGGGAAAGCATGCAAACGACACTAAGGAACGCCCTTATCGATCGCAGGAGCTTTCGTTCTGTGAGACAGAAGTGCTAACCACTATGACCCCCCCTAGAGGAAGGGTTACATGTGCAAAATATTTAAAAAAATCCAAAAAGATGATTTTCCAGTGTGATCCAGTGTTCGAAAACAGCTTCGGCTTCAGTTCAGAGGATGGTCATAGCTCACCTGCGCAGCATGAGTTTGGGGTTTTTACTCTGCACGTATTCCTCCATCAGTCCTAACAGCAGTGTTCTCATGATATCGGTATAGTATTCTAGCTTCCCATGCAGGGCCACGGTCAACAGAGATGCAAAGTACACTTTAGCTCTCGCGTTGAAGTCTTGACGAGCCTCCAGAGTCCGGATAAACTAAAAAGAGAGAAAGACAAGGGATGAGGGGTGGGGCTAATCACTTTAGTTTATTTGTGTTTAATAGGTGAAAAAAAAAAAAATCACAAAACATACTGATGGATTGGAGCATCCAATGTGTGGTGCAAGTGTATAGGAATGAGTTACTAATAAACTCTGTTCAAAGATGATGGGCTTATAACTGAATTGCAGTGTTGGTTTTATACCTTTGGGCAATATTTACTTTGATTAGACCCATTAAAACCCAATTAGAAGCAGTACATAAGGTGCTACAGGTGGAACGTCCCAGAGTGGTAGTGCCCGTCTATGGAACATCAGCACAGAGTGTGTAGGACATGTGACACATTGTGGGGAAATCATGACATAGAAACTGTGGGACACAAAGATTGGCGCCTGAGTGTAGTACCGTTAAGTGATCTAATCCTGACATGGGACATGCCACGCTAAGCAAAACAGACATTAAACTAGACCAACAGGCTTCAGACACTCCAGCTGGCAGGACCATCAAAATGGAAAGTCAAAATAGTATGTGTGTGTGTGTGTGTGTGTGTGTGTGTGTGTGTGTGTGTATATATATATATATATATATATATATATATATATATATATATATATATATATATATATATATATATATATATATATATATACAGTCAAACCTCGGCTGACGAACGCTTAAGCTCACGAACTTTTCGCCTCAAGAACTTTAAATTCGCGAAAATATAGTCTCTGCTGACGAACTAGTTTTCGGCGGACGAACCAAACCACGCCGGCCGACAGCGCCACGTGGCGGCCCACGAGAGGCTGAGGCACGCTCGCGGCGTCACAGTTCGTCACACCCCTTTCTTTGAGTGCGGAAGTGGTTTGTGTTTGATAGACATTTTGGACCATATTGAGTGTACTTTTGCTATTATGGGACCGAAAAAGACCCCACCACAGGCGGAGATCATTGAAAAACACGAACGAGGTGTGCGTTTGTGTGACTCAGCGTCCCAGTACCAGTACGCTAAGTCTACCATTGCTCCCATCCTTAAGAACAAGGAAGCTATTAAGGCTGCGTGTGTGGCTATGCGTGTTTCCAAACAGTAGGCGTTTCCAAACTCTCCTTCCAAACAGTAAGTCCCTCCCTCCCTCCCTCCTCCTCCCACTCCATTCCATCAAGCCATCAACTACCATCACAAAGGTAAATAAAACCACTTTATTATACAGTACAGTTTATTTCTTTAATTACAATACAATAGCACATTTATTATACATAAAATAAGGTATATTTTTGTGTAGTTTTAAGGCTTATTTAGTAGAAAATTATGTTTTATGGGGACCTGGGAACGGATTATTCTCATTTTAATGGTTTCTTATGGGAAATAAATGTTCGGAAGACGAACTTTTCGCCTCACACACACTTTCTAGGAACCAATTATGTTCGTGAGCTGAGGTATCACTGTATATATACTGAGAGCTTAAAAAGAGGGTATCAGTGTACAATCCTAATCAAGACCTTCCTAAGCAGAAACCATCTACCAAATCTGGTTATCCTATGGATTGGTACCTTGACTTACAAGTGTCCCTTATGACGAATTTTCCATGATACAAGCTTCAACTACACCAAAAACCTGCCCCATCCAATGAGCAAAATTTTGATTTACGAGCTCTCCTTGAAATGGCTTTTCCAAGAAGATTAGCCTCATATTGGTCTGCATGTATTCCTCTGCGCTTCAAGATTGCTTTGTGCAGTGCTTCTCAATTATTTTCTGTGACACCCCCTCTAGGAAGAAAAAAATAAAACATTTCACACCCCCAGCGCCCCGCACGAGACTATCAGTAGTGTTTACTGCACTTCATATCGTTTGCTCGGTGCTTTTCCCGACACCATAGCATGACAGTGAGAACACCACTGCCAACTACTGGAGTGGATTGGCAATTACACTTAATTCTAGTACAGTTGGGTAAACAAGCATGTTCCCCAGGGTCATACGTGCCCTCCCTGCATCACACCATGCCCCAATATTTAAGAAGTACTGGCCTTGTGGGAGTTCACCACGAGCCTTTCCTCACTGGCATTCGTAGAGTGCACACGCACAAAGTTCGCCTCCTGCTCCTCTGTTACACACCACCGCCTACCTGCCCACGTGACATCTTCGCGCCCACATGCTGCAGTCGATGATAGGAAGGGTTAGTTGACTTATTGTTTATTGTTGTTTTATTATTATTTATTATTAATTATTAATTATTATTAATGTTAATGTACATGTATTATTATTATTATTATTATTATTATTAAATATTTATTGTTTTTACATGTTTATCTTTAAGATATTAGGTCAAATATATGTGGTTGTGGCAGGTTATATGAGTTTAGGAGGGGGTTGGAACGGATTAATTGGTTTTCTGTTATTTCTTATGGGAATAATTGTTTCATCTTACAAAATGTTTGGCTTACGAGCTCGCCCACGGAACGGATTAAATTCGTAAGTCAGGGTACCACCGTATCATTACCACATCACAATAACAATTTAGACGGACAGACAAATTTCTCCACCTCTCGCCTTTCTCACCTTCAGTAACAGCAACAGCTAATAAAAGAAAACTTTCTTGAAATGAGACCATGCCAAGGTGAATTGAACTTTTGTATGCTGTGGAAACCTTCCAACGGAGGCCAAAGGTTCCCAATGCTAGTCCTAGAAAATCACTAAAATGTATGAGGCAGTGGGTCCTTCAGAAGCGGTGGTGGAAATGCAAATCTCGGCCACGTTATTGGAGTTTGAGATGCGACGATCCGGGCTGTGTGTAGTGCACAGATCTAAAGGGTAGAGAGAGCAGCTACTCCTCTCAGGTACAGATCCTTTGCTGATGATGGGCTGATGTCAAACTTGGTAGTAAACTGGATTATGTGCAGAGGGAGCATCCAGTCAGTATTCCGTTAAGTCAGGAGTCTGGGAACTACATTCTAACTACCGGATGATCCGGTGGACCCACTGGGGGAAGCCTTAACATGAAAAGTACAAGCCCAGTATGGAATACATTTAGAGTTGTCACAAACAAACAAACAAACAAACAAACAAACAAAAACAGGCAATGGAAAGAGAACTTTGAGATCCTCCCTAAAGCAGAATAAAATAAAAGACTTGGAAAAAAAAAAAAACTTTTCTGTTACACTTGAAATTTGATATTTTCATCATCAATAGCTTTTACTTTACATATCCAAAGGTGTAATCTGCTGAAAATGTGAACAATAGTTAGCGTTAACATGTCTGGAAAAGTACAAAGTGTCGTTTGTTTCACTTTTGCAAGAGGGAAAAATATGAAGAATAGGACTTCGACCCGTCAGGCCCAATAAGGCAAGACAAATGCAAAATTAACAGTATACAGGTTATTAATCTAACAAATCAGACATATGAATCCTGAATAAAATAAAAATAGGCACATCTGCACATAATACTACATTTACATACATCATAGAGGTGTGTGCTTATTTCGATGACCCCATGGTGTATACCTCAGTGGATTCAAAGCCCAACACTACTGCTATAACTGTTTACTTGACGTCACTCCCACCCCAATTACTGCAGAACACCCCCCCGGCCCCCCCCCGGCCCCCCGTGTGAGGCTTCATTACTTGGGTTTTTTTTTTTCGCTTCAAGAAAAAGCAATAACCATACTGCATTTTAATGTGTAAAGACATGCACAATGTATGCAAGGTTTCATTCATTTTGAATTCAATTTCAGTTAAAGCTGACCAGCTACAGCTGTAGCAGACATGTCCCAGTAGACTAAGACTGCAGGTCAGTCCCAGCAACTACTGAAGCCATTATACGTAAATTGCCCAGTCAAAAAGGTTGTTCATTCATTTTCTCTACTGCTTAATCATAATTAGGGTCACGGGGAGGCTGGCGCCCATCCCAGCCGACTTCGGGTGAGGGTAGAGTACACCCTGGACAGCTCACCAGGCCATTGCAGGGCGGAAACATGCTGACGGCTATGCAGCTACTCTTGCCGAAAGACAGCAATGATTCTTTTACATGAACCTCACGCCATAGACAGTGAGAGACATGGCTGGCCTTTGATAACCCGGTTAGCTGCACTGGGGGTGGGGGATGGGGGGGGGGGCAGCAACAACCCATTGAGAGTGGGGATTGAACAACCTTAGGATCAGTGATCCACCAGCTTTACCACCAGGCCACCATTGCCCAAAAACGTTGTGTGCTCTTATACCCCCATTTCACTGGATCACTGCAATGATCGTGGTGGAAAGGCTCGGAACACAGTCTACGGAGGGGCTTCAGCATTTTTACATGGAAAATGTGTGCAAATCCTACAGAAAAGTGGAAATTCTTACACTCTCGGAACGTTTACCGCATGTGCGGAACAGGTACGACAAAGTACGCCAAAGTGACCCCATGGAACACTCACGGTATTTTTTTGGCCTGCCGGAAGCATACGGAAGTGGAGAAAGACTTGAGGAATAACTACGGAATGACACGGAAGATGAGGGGAATAACATTTGTGGATGACAACATTTTTCCTTCCGTAAGTCTGCCGCGCTCCTGTGAAATGGGGGTATTATATTTTGTTGGGTTGTCTTCAGGCTTGATATACAGTGTAATCACTATGGTATTGTTGTTTCAGTTGGTCAGGTCGAGGCTCAGCAACATTACATAACAATAAAAGTCACAGGAAGACCTAAAAGAAACGGAATGACCAGGCTATTACATCAGTGGATTTTTTCCTGCCCTTTTTTATACTCTTTGGGATGCCCTCATTTCAAGATTCTTTCATTTTATCTTCTTTTCCTTTTGGCTTTCCCCCTTTTTTTCAGGGGTTGCCACAGCAAATCATCGCACATTTGATTTGGCAGAGGTTTTTACGTCGGATGCCCTTCCTGTCACAACCCTTTAGCGCGGGACAGAAACACGCTGACGGCTTTGCAGCTCCTCTTTACCAAAGTCAGCAATGCTTCTTTTACATCAACCTCTCACCATAGACAGTGACAGACATGGCCCGCCTTTGATAACCCAGTTAGCTGCACTGGGGAGGACAGTGACAACCTTGTGGAGAGTGGGACTCAAACCCCCAACCTTTGGATCAGCGATCCAGCGCCCTATACCACCAGGCCACCACTGCCCACAAGATTCTTTCATTTTATAAGCTGCTTAATATTAATTAGGATCACGGGGAGGCTGGCGCCCATCTCAGCCAACTCTGGGCAAAGGTGGGGTACACCTTGAACAGCTAGCCACGCCATCGCAGGGCTAACACTCACACACACACACACACACACACACACACACACACACGCACACACACACACACATTCACACTCACGCTCACACCCATACCCAGGAGAGATTTCAATCATCCACTTAGCCTACTGTGCACGTTTTTGGACGTGGGAGGACACTGGAGTTCCTGAAGGAAACCCACACAAACATCAGGAGAACATGCAAACTCCACACAGAAACCAGGCCTTTTTGCTCTGAGGAGGATGCGCTAACCACTGTGCCACTCTGGAGCCACTGAGGATTCGAGATGTCTGTGAAAACCAACCAAACCCCGGAAGGAAATAAAGGTTATAATGTTCACTAAATTTTTTCAAATCAATTCCAATCAAAGCTGAAGGCGCTTCAACAAAATATTAGCGCGAGCAAAAAAAAAAAAAGAAATGTTCAGGTCCTCTGACATAATTAAAGCAACCCGATCAGTTTGTGTAGAATATTCAGTAAAGTCTAGGAGCATTTGTGTGACCCGCTAATTATCATCGTGTTTATTAGATTTCGATCTTGCTCAGATAATGTGCAAAATCTTTAGCCTTTGATGTATGTGTGTGTGTGTGTGTGTGTGTGTGTGTGTGTGTGTGTGTGTGTGTGTGTGTGTGTGTGTGTGTGTGTGTGTGTGTGTGTGTGTGTATGCATTCAATGAAACATAAATGAAGTGAAGATTTATTTGTACTATTAACATAAAAATCCCCAGAAGGTAACTGCAATAGCTTTGAGTTCCAACTGTAATAATGGGATTTAATTATCTGAAGTGAAGAAGCAAATTATGCTTTTATTTATATTTATAAAGCTATTTCTCCAAATCAAAAGACACCAAAATAATTGCTTTTCCACTTTACTGGGGTTATTATGTAAGACCGCTGGTTGAAAACTGGATTAGAAATGAAATCAAGGCTGTTGGTGGTGGAAAGCCAGTGATCAGAGGACGTAACAGTTCATGGGATTAATCTTAGTTGACGGCAACTGCCTCGAGGAAGACACAAAGTCTGACTGTCAAAAAAAAATAAAATAAAATTGGCTGATGCGAACTGCTTCGGGGCGAAAGAATGAAGCTAAACATCCAAATGTAATTGGACCGTGTATGTGTGCGACACACAGGAAGGATTTTCATACCGTGATGAGGAAGGTCTTGCTGTTCAGCAGGTTGGAGAACTGATTAAGGGCCTGTGCCACGATGGGTTTGCGGGACTCTGGAATATTCAGCTTGCCGGTGATCATGACATCATTGGCACCGTCCTTTGAGGGCAGGAAGAAGACACGGTCTGTGTAGGTCTTATAGTCCAGAAATGGGATGCGTCCCTCACTCAGATCATTTGTGTGGTCCTCCATCTCAATCATCAGGTCTGCAAGAAGCACAGACTTTATTCATTCATTCATTTTCTGTAACCACTTAATTCTAATTAGGGTCGCAGGGAGGCTGGTGCCCATCCCAGCCGACTCAGGGCGAGGACAGAGTCCACCCTGGACAGCTCACCAGGCAATCGCAGGGCAGGAACACGCTGACGGCTATGCAGCTTCTCTTGACAAAAGTCAGCAATGGTTCTTTTACATGAATCTCCCACCGTAGACAGTGAGAGACATGGCCGACCTTTGATAATTAGTGCACTGGGGGGACAGTGACCACCTGTTGAGAGTGGGGCTTGGACCCCCAACCTTCGGATCAGTGATCTAGCACCTCTACCACCAGGCCACCACTGCCCGCACACAGAGTTCATTTAAAGGCTAAAGTTATGTGATCTGATGCAAAGACATATTCAAATAATGCCTGGCTGCCATGTACCACACCAAAGAGCAACTGTCTCCCCTTCACGTCCCCCTGCTGGTTGGAGGTCACACTGCATCTGATATTGAGATTCCGAGTATGTCTACGTCATCATGATGCAACATTTTCACCAAGCTTGATCACATTTGTTTGTACAATGTAGATTATGCAACACATTGATTTTCAGCATATAAGATTTATTTTATTGAATTTGCAGCTTTCCTCGCTAACAAGGGCGACATGCTGGTGTAGTGTTCACAGACTGACATAGAGCCGTGTACCTGATAAGGGCATCTATGCATGGAATTTGCATTTTCTCGCCATGCTCGTGTGGGCGTCCTCTGGGTGTTTCAGTTCCCTCCCACAGTCCATAGACATGCACGTTAGCTCTATTTCACATTAGGTTATTCTCGATTGCCCCGAGGTGTGAATGTGAATCATGAGCATCGGTTCTGCAGTGTCTGTGGTGGTGTGTTGAGCTGCTCAGCTTGTACCCTACCATTGCCGGAAATTGGCTGAGGATTCAGCCTCACCATGACCCTAATAAAGGATGAAGAATTTTGAACAGGAACTGACTCAATGATTTCTATCCATGCTCATTAATAACCAGAACCAGATTCATGATTAACTCAGATACTCTCAAATAAAGTGAAAAATGCATGGCACAGCATTCGAGGTCTGTGATTGGGTGTGGGTAGTAATCACGCTCTCCATTGCTCAGATGTCATTCATTCAATATTCATTTTCTGAACCACTTAATCCTAATTAGTGTCACGGGGAGGCTGGCGCCCATCTCAGCCGGCTCTGGGCGAGAGCACAGTACAACCTGGATGGCTCGCCAGGCCATCGCAAGGTGGAAAAATGCTGATGGCTCTGCAGCTACTCTCATCGAAAGTCAGCAGTGGTTCTTTTACATGAACCTCACACCATAGACAACGAGAGACACGGCTGGCCTTTGATAACCCAGTTATTGCACTGGGGGGAGCGGGGACAGTGACAACCCATTGAGAGTAGGGCTTGACCCCCCCCCCCAACCTTAAGGTCAGTGATCCAGCGCCTTATCCCCAGGCCATCACTGTCCTCTTGCTCAGTTGTATGAAATAATAAAGTGAGTCACTCCGGATAAGGGGTCTGCCATGTGACCCTGCAGGTAATACTCAGCAATCATACTCGTCAAAAGCAACCAAACTAAAATGAAACTAAACGTAGGGGTCCAACACCCTCAGTACGAGTACACCCGGAATCATTTTTGGTGAAAGATTTGCTTGTAATGACCTGTGAATTCTTTCTTGCAACGGTCACGGACACTCTCCTCCAGATTCTCTAACTGGTGCTTCACCTTCTCGTATTCCCGCTCTGCCTGCTGGCTCTTCCTCCTTAAACACACAGCGGTTGAGAGATGCAAAGAAATGAGGGGCAATAAGTTGTTTGATTCCAACTCTGTAATAACTCATTACCTTAGATCTGATAACTTCATGTTGTATCAGCTCCATCAGCTAACCGTATGAGGGTAGAAAGAGTTTGATTACCTGTAGCACACGATCGAGATTGCGATGATCAGCAGCATGGGGACCAAAACCGCAGGAATGATAATCGTATCCAGTTTCACCTCGTACTTCCTCTCATAGTGCACCGAGCCGACCTTCCACTCACCATTCCCAAACTTAATCTGTAATGGAAAGCAAAACAATAAGTCAGCAGATTAATTACAAACGCACAAAGCAAGGCATCCTGGGAACGACTAATGTTACATCCTATTTCCTGCCATATTCCCGAAAGGCTACACTAGACCAAGACAAAACACGCGTTCATCTAATACCTCAATTCTCAAAAAGCCTTTAATATCAATTGTGGCATTTACACTACACTGTATACTTAAATAACAACTGAAACTGTTTCAGGTGAGTGAATTGGTCATGGCGTAGTCTACGGTATAATATGCAAGGAATGACGGGGAGCAGAGGAGGAACTGTAAACTGAGAACCCACCACGAGATCCAGTTCAGATGTTGTGTCTCTGCGCTGTCTCTTGGAACGAAATGTCGGCAAGGTAGTGGGCGGATCCAGGAACAGCTTATCGTCCTGAAGGGTGTTCACGTTACAGGATACGTCACCGACAAATGCTTCCGCTTCCTTCGCTGTCATGGCTTTGGCAAAACCCCGACCCTGGATAACAGGTATTATTGCATAACCCTGATTTATATTTACATTTTACTCACAAATCTGAAATCTGCATTGCACACAAATGCATGTAAACGATTTCTCATTGATTTTTCCTTTCTTCTTTTCCCTGTCACATGACACTGCCCAATCAGGAGGCATCTTTTTCCAAGGCACATGATGCTCTAACCCACCATTATTTTTTTCCCCACAAAATGCTGTTCATGCAACATCAATGATGGTATCACACTCGAAAGAAAGTGCTACTCAGCCTCCTTTTTTATCCATATGAGGCCCATGATTGGCTAGTTTGGTTATGATTGACAGGGAAAAGACATTATGCCAGCCCTCCCTGCCCAATAGCACAGTCACAGATAGCAGATGAAAGGGCGAATACTTTTCTGGAACACAAAAACGGTTTGCGAGAACTCATGCATGTCTTTTTGAAAACACACCGTGACAATGATCATGCTGTTCTCTGGGATGATTTTGTTGGGAAGGTCGTTGAAGATGGGGTCTGGGTGATAATCAAACGGTTTCAGCTCCTCGATGAGGTTGTCTAGCTGGATGAACGTTCTGAATGACTGACTCTCGTACGTCCTGTTCACAACCGGGGAGAGGAACTGCAGCATGCTGTCGTTCTTACTGTAAGCCTCCTGGCTATACTGAAAGGACAGAAGCAGGCCAATGCAACCAAATTCAAATCAAGGTATTTCAACACACAGAAAACAATGCAGTGAAAAAAAAAAAAAAAAAAAAAAAAAAAGTGGACCTCTCACTAGAGTTGCCCTGTGTATTAATCAAGTTGAACAGCCTGGCCAGGAGTAAATGAATTCGATTTCTCTCCTCATTCCCCTTTGTGCTGCTCTCTGAGTTCGAGTTCAACCACTCAACCCTTACAGCAACGCCGCAGCCTATGTAAAACGACACGGTCCAATTAAACAGCCATATGTTTCACATACATTTACAAGTGGTGTATGGAAAGAGATATGATTTGCTGCCAACTGATATTGTGAGCAGGACAGTGGCATAGTGGATCAGTACATCCTACTAGACAGCAAGATGGCCCCATCCTTGAGTGGGTTTCCTCCAACTAACCCGGTTTCCTCCCACAGTCCAAGACTTGAACATTGGGCTAACTCAGTGCTTCTCAAATAGTGGGGCACACCCCCTTGGGAGGCACAGTGTGATGGCAGGGTGGGGGCGTATGACCATGGGGAACATGCTTTTTTGCCATACTGTACTAGAATTAAGTGTAATCACGCATCCACTACAGTAGGTGGCAGTGGCACTCCCATTGTCATATGATGGGGTAGGAAAAAAGCACTACTTACATTTGTGTGTAGGGTGAAGGGGGGGGGGGGGGGGTCTTTTTTCTTCCTAGAGGGGGCATCAGAGAAAATATTTGAGAATTACTGGGCTAACTTCTTGTTGTTGGCCCTCAGTTTGAGTGAGAACGTGAATGGCTGAGTGTGTCTGCCCTGCTATGGTTCATTAAATGGTTCAGCAACAGAATGAGATGAGTGAACTGGGATTGTTTGGAAGATGACAACTCTATAAGAAGATTTGTGTGAGTGTCTGAAGCGATGTCTATAAGCACACCGCCACATAACGATGATTACTTCCAAACAGATTTTTGTGTGAGATAAATGCCTGTTTAATCTTCATTGCTTTGTTTACGACAGCACTGGAACGAATTACCAGCACCAACAAATAATTGAAAGTCGAATCTGAACAAGAAAAAAAATCAAGAAGATTGATTTAAAAAGTTACAGAAGCAACAAGCAGTTCATCTTCAGGACCATCACCCAAAAACCCCCCAAAAAATCACATCTTTTATCACAATATTTACTGGAGTGGAACAGATGGCAGAGATGTACCTCCATAGCAGTGTGAAGTCCAGACCATTCATCAGCTGAAGCCTGTACTACCATGGTGGCTCTCTGGATGAGGTCGAAACCAGAACCCATCACTCTGATCTTCCTCCCACCACTGAAAGGGTTGCACACAAGAACACACATTTCACCACATAATACTCGACAGAGCTGCCTAAAAATAAAGCTGACAGCCTTAATCCGAACAGAAATTATAACTGATGTGATTGGGTTGGGTTACGTCTTAGAGATGAACACTAAAACCCAGTTGTACGAATCAGGGCAACTTAGAGTAAGGCCACAATTTAAAAAAGTGCCGATGGGAGTGGTCAGATGTGTGTGGAACGTAAGGTAGTCTGTTGAGCTTTTTACACCCGAGCCCAATGGCTCATCATGCCGGTGCTTATTCACGGTTTTTGTTGCGTGAAGCTACCAGGACTTCAACTCCTCCTGGATGGGGCGCTAGTCCATCGCAGGTTACTTTCCTAGTATATTTTACTGGTACCCATTTATACTGCTGGGTGAACAGAGGCACACTTGTGGTTGAGACCTTGCCCAGGGGTCTTAGGACAGTGGGGCTCTAACTGGGATTCGAAACACATCCTCCTGATGCTGAGCCCAGCACCCCAACCACTACGCCACGGGCCCCACCAATTGTGTGTGTGCTCAACAAATAACGTACAAATTAATAAATAGGAGTTAAGTGTGGATTGGTTTGGTGGTGTAGGGATTAGCACACCCGCCTCAAAGCAATAAGCACCTGGGCTTGGGCATTTATTTGTAGAGTTTGCATGTTCTTCCCATGCTTGCAAATGTTCTTCCCATGCTTGGGTTTGCTCCAGGTACTTTGGTTTCCTGAAACAGTCCAAATACATGCACTTTATACTAATGGGCTGTTCCAAGTCACCACTAGGTGTGAGAGTAATTGTGAATGGTTGTGTGTGTGTATGCGTTGCCCTGTCAGACCATTGTCTGGAGAGCTTTTCAGGTTATACCAGGCCTGCACCCAGTGTTGGCTCAGATAAGCACGAGTCTCCCCACACTAGTGAGTGAGTGAGTAAAGTTCAACTTAATGATGATTAACAAAATGTACCAAATAGAGTTGGGTATTGCCTAGATTTTATGGATTGCGATATATTGCGATTTCTCGAATGTATTGCTATATGTATTGCGATATAGTGCAAGAATTCTAAATTAAAAGTGAGCCTGTTCTTGACAGTATTTATTCTTAATTTCAAAAAGAGAAATCAACAACATTAAAAACGTTATTTTTAGTCATTAAAATAAAAATTCTAAGCATCAGGAAAAAAATCTATTTATGAAAATGTTATGTTTTAAACTTTGGCACAAACATTAACACTGAAAGAGAACTGCATATTGAGCAAGATAAGCTATTTAAACATATTAAGTACACATAAACATTAGAATAATGTAAGTGTATCTAGTGCTTTTATTAGCATATTGTGAAGCCTTAATCATTAATGCATGCATATTAAAATTTTAAGGCGGGATTAAAGGTGCAGCATCATCTGCGCATGCGCATAACTATACCATGCAGGACTAGACGTCATCAGACCTGTGACCCTATGAGCAGTAGATTGATCCTTTTACTGACGTTCCCCGAGTTACGTTTTTAATTGGTTCCAGACAGCCGAATGTAAGTTGTTACAGTGACATATGATGCTCATACTGCACTATACATCCATAAATACCATTCCCGTATCTCATAAAACGTCCCTAAATCAATTATTATAAGCATAACATTGTAAAATAAGATCAAATAGATCAAATACTATCAACATTAATTTCAAATAAATTAAATTCAAGCAAAATAATTTCAAATAGATACATTTGAATTGAATTCACTCATCAAATATCAAATACAGTATCAAATATAACCTTTAACATTCTTTTGTAAATGGTTCCGATGGTCGACAGACGGTCACTTTACATGAAGCTGAGCTGAATCACTTTACGTGAAGCTTAAAACAGCCAATCAACGTGAACAATATGTGAGGTGCTCAACACCGAAAGTAGTTTACTTATTTGTGCTTGAGACAAAGCACGGGTTATACGGACTTCCGGTCTTTCAAGTGAGCAAGGGTGCCGTTAAATACTGGTTTAGTCCTCAGCCTGCACTGATGTGAATCACCAGCAGAGCGGAGAGTTCGCTTTCTTTTCTGGATTCGGGTTTTCATTCATTTTATAACTCTCTTTGTTTAACTGAGTATGCATGATAGATTGGGCTGATCCGAACAGATGGTTAATTCATCTCTGTGTATGAGACTTGCACCCATGCTAGTAGGCTTACGCTTCTGACCAACCATATTTGCTTAAGGTTACAAAAGTCCGCAAAACAGTGTGAACACAGGATCACAGAGACGACGTTTTAAGGGTAACACGCAATATAACTGATAAATATATATATATATATATATAAAAACAATTTCAACAGATTCTTCTATAATCACCTGAAGAGAGAGGATGGTTTCACCACCCCTCGAAACAGATCTGTAGTGATAAATGGAGTTTCAATAGAAAGTCTTTGTCCTGTCCTTTTATTTTTGTTACTTGCTCTACCAAAAAGTATTGAGCACTCTCCTACGGAAGGATCTACTCAGAAAATCCTATATATATATATATATATATATATATATATATATATATATATATATATATATATCTTCTTCTTTTCCCTTCGGCTTTTCCCTTCAGGGGTCGCCACAGCAAATCATCCGCCTCCATCTCACCATATCCTCTGTACAGTCATCCCTTGCCACTTCACGATTTGAGCATCGCGGTCTTGGTACATCGCGGTACAGTAAAACCTCCGCTGACGAACGCTTAAGCTCACGAACTTTTCGCCTCAAGAACATTAAATTTGCGAGCATATAGTCTCTGCTGACGAACTAGTTTTCGGCGGACGAATCAAACCACGCGGTCGAACAGCGCCACGGTGGCGGCCACGAGAAGCTGACGCATGCTCATGGCGTCACAGTTCGTCACCCCCTTTCTTTGAGTGCGGAAGTGGTTTGTGTTTGATAGACATTTTGGACCATATTGAGTGTACTTTTGCTATTATGGGACCGAAAAAGACCCCACCACAGGCGGAGATCATTGAAAAACACGAACGAGGTGTGCGTTTGTGTGACTTAGCATCCCAGTACGAGTACGTTAAGTCTACCATTGCTCCCATCCTTAAGAACAAGGAAGCTATTAAGGGTGCGTGTGTGGCTAAGGGTGTTTCCAAACAGTAGGCGTTTCCAAACGCTCCTTCCAAACAGTAAGTCCCTCCCTCCCTCCCTCCCTCCTCCCACTCCATTCCTCAAGCCATCAACTACCATCACAAAGGTAAATAAAACGACTTTATTATACAGTACAGTTTATTTCTTTAATTACAATACAATAGCACATTTATTATACATAAAATAAGGTATATTTTTGTGTAGTTTTAAGGCTTATTTAGTAGAAAATTATGTTTTATGGGGACCTGGGAACGGATTATTCTCATTTTAATGGTTTCTTATGGGAAATAATTGTTCGGAAGACAAACTTTTCGCCTTACACACACTTTCTGGGAACCAATTATGTTCGTGAGCAGAGGTATCACTGTATTTAAAAAAAAATATATATTCATAAAAATTCAAAATTTGTGCTGAAACTCCCATGTAAGCAAGCGGAAGGCAAGGCAGGCTGCGTCCATTGTTTCCAAATGACAGATTGAAGTGTCCCTCCTCCCCGGTTCAGGCAGGGACCGCCCATTCAACTCAATCTTGCAAGCTGATTGGCTTAGACGCGTGACGCTGTTGCCTCCTGCCCACTCAACTCAATCTCGCAAGCTGATTGGCTTAGACGCGTGACGCTGTTGCCGCCTGCACAATCAACTCAATCTTGCAAGCTGATTGGCTTAGACACGTGACGCTGTTGCCTCACACATTCCAGCGGGATTTTTTGTGATCTTGTACTGTAGTGTTTGTGAACATCCTGCACCACGGAGAAGAGCTATTGTCAGAGGTGAGTACAGAACTTAAAGTATTTATATACAAATTCTATTTAAATATTAATACATTACAGTATTTACATATGCATATAACCGTGTAACGTTTAATATACACTTCTTGTATTGCATAACGCGAAAACATATAGAAATGAGACAAAATGGTAGAAATGAGAGGGGCGTTCCTACTTTGTGGTTTTTCGAATATCGCGGCCAGGTCTGGTCTACATTATCCGCGATATTCAAGGGATGACTGTATCTTCTACTCTTATTCCAACTACCTTCATGTCCTCCTTAACCACATCCGTAAATCTTCTCTTTGGTCTTCCTCTCGGCCTTCTGCCTGGTAGTTCCAACCTCAGCATCCTACTACCAATATACTCACTATCCCTCCTCTGCACATGTCCAAACCATCTCAATCTAGCCTCTCTGACTTTGTCTCCAAAACCTCTAACATGTGCTGTCCCTCTGATGTACTCATTCCTGAGCCTATCCATGCTCGTTACTCCCAAAGAGAACCTTGACATTTTCATCTCTGCTACCTCCAGCTGAGCCTCCTGTCTTTTCCCCAAGGCCACTGTTTCTAGACCATACAACATAGCTGGCCTCATCATTGTCTTGTACATTTTTCCTTTCATTTGTGCTGATACCTTCCTGTCACATTACTGAGGCTAACCTTCATCCCTCTCCTTTCCAGGGCATACCTCCACCTCTCTAGATTTTCCTTCACTTGTTCTCTGCTCTCACTACAGATCACAATGTCATCTGCAAACATCATAGTCCATGGAGATTCTTGTCTAACCTCGTCTGTCAGCCTGTCCATCATCATAGCAAACAAGAAGGGGATCAGAGCTGACCCTTGATGCAGTCCCACCTCCGCCTTGAACTCTTCTGTCACACCAACAGCACACCTCACCACTGTCTTACATCTCTCATACATGTCCTGCACCACTCCAACATACTTCTCTGCCACTCCAGACTTCCTCATGCAATACCACAGTTCCTCTCTCGGCTCCCGGTTATATGCTTTCTCCAGATCCACAAAGGCACAATGCAGCTCCTTCTGACCTTCTCTGTACTTCTCTATTAACATCCTCCAAAGCAAACACTGCATCTGTGGTGCTCTTTCTTGGCATGAAACCAAACTGTTGTTCACAAATGCTGACCTCTGCCCTTAGTCTAGCTTCCACTATTCTTTCCCATAATTTCATCGTATGGCTCATCAACTTTATCCCTCTGTAGTTGCCACAACTCTGCACGTCTCCCTTGTTCTTAAAAATGGGCACAAACACACTTCTCCTCCATTCCCCCGGCATCTTCTCACTCTCTAAGACCTTGTTGAATGTTCTTGTCAGATAATCTACTGCTACCTCTCCTAGACACTTCCATACCTCCACTGGTATGTCATCAGGACCAACTGCCTTTCTCCTCTTTAATTCCCTCCTCACTTCACCCTTACTAATCTTTGCTACTTCCTGGTCCTCAACAGTCACCTCTTCTATTCTTTTTCTCTCATTTTCCTCATTCATCAGCTCTTCCAAGTACTCTTTCCATCCCCCCAGCACACTTCTGTCATCAGTCAACACGTTTCCCACGTCCTTTATCACTCTATCTTGCTGCACGTCCTTTCCATCTCTATTTCTCTGCTGTGCCAACCTGTATAAATCATTTTCTCTCTCCTCACTGTCCAACCTAGCATACAAGTCATCATACACCCTCTGTTTGGCCTTTGACACCACTACCTTCACCTTACGCTGTGTCTCCCTATACTCCAGTTTACTCTCTTCGGTCCTCTCTATGTCCCATTTCTTCTTAGCTAATCTCTTCTTTTGTACACACTCCTGCACTTCCTCATTCCAATACCAAGTCTCCTTATCTCCTGTCCTTCCAGAGGACACACTAAGAACTCTCCTACCTGTCTCCCTGATCACATGAGCTGTAGTTGTTCAGTCATCTGGAAGCACTTCCTGACCACCCAAAACTTGTTTCAACTCGTTCTTAAAGACAACAAGACACTCTTCCTTTTTCAGCTTCCACCACTTTGTCTTCTGCTCTGCCTTTGCCTTATTCACCTTTCTTACCATCAGCATCATCCTGCACACCACCATCCTATGCTGTTTGGCAACACTCTCACCCACTACTACTTTGCAGTCACTGACTTCCTTCAAATTACATTGCCTCACAAGATGTAGTCTACCTGTGTGCTCCTACCTCCACTTTTATAAGTCACCCTATGCTCCTCTCTCTTCTGGAAGAAAGTATTCACCACAGCCATTTCCATCCTTTTTGCAAAATCGATCAACATCTGTCCTTCTGTGTTCCTGTCATGGATACCAAACCTGCCCATCACTTCCTCATCCCATCTGTTGCCTGCTCCAACATGTCCATTGAAGTCTCCACCAATGACCACTCTTTCACCTCTGGGGGTACTCTGCATCACTTCATCTAACTCACTCCAGAATCTCTCCTTCTCTTCTAGCTCACATCCTGCCTGTGGGACATAAGCACTAACAACATTGAACATCACACCTTCAATTTCTAAATTGAGACTCATCACTCTGTCTGACACTCTTTTCACTTCTAGAACATTCCTGACAAACTCCTCTTTCAAGATGACTCCTACTCCATTTCTCCACACCATGAAAAAACAGCTTAAACCCTGATTCTAAGCTTCTAGCCTTGCTACCTTTCCACCTGGTCTCCTGAACACACAGTATGTCCACCTTCCTCCTCTGCATCATGTCAGCCAGCTTTTTCCCTTTTTCTGTCATAGTTTCAACAGTCCCTACTCTCATTCCTAAACTCATGCTTTTCCTCTTCTCTCTCTGCCTACAGACACACCTCCCGCCTCTCCTTCTTTGACCAACAGTCGTCCAATTTCCACCAGCACCCTGTTGGTTAACAGCACTGATGGCGGTCATTGTTAACCCGGGCCTTGACCGATCCAGTATGAAATTTGTCTTTACGGTTTGCATTTTGTATTCTGGCAAAAGTTTTACACTGGATGCCCTTCCTGTCGCAACCCTCTCCATTTATCTGGGCTTGGGGCCGGCGTGATGGCGGGCAGTTGTTTGTGCCCCCCCCACGGCTGCATTTTATATATATATATATATATATATATATATATATATATATATATATATATATATATATATATATATATATATATATATATCTATAAAAGTGAGAAAAGTGTGATAGGAAGGTTTCGGACAGAATGAAGGGAAAGTGTACAATACGGTGATGAGGTCAGCAATGTTGTTTGGTTTAGAAACAGTGGCCCTGGGGAAAAGACAGGAGACAGAGCTGGAGGTAGCAGAGATGAAAATGTTGAGGTTCTCTTTGGGAGTAACGAGGATGGATAGGATCAGGAATGAGCACATCAGAGGGACAGCACATGTAAGACGTTTTGGAGACAAAGTCAGAGATGCTAGATTGAGATGGTTTGGACATGTACAGAGTAGGGACAGTGAGTATATTGGTAGTAGGTTGGAACTACCAGGTAGAAGGACCAGAGGAAGACCAAAGAGAAGATTTATGGATGTGGTGACGGAGGACATGAAGGTAGTTGGACTAAGAGTTGAAGATGCAGAGGATAGGGTGAGATGGAGGCAGATCATTTGCAGTGGCGATCCCTGAAGGGAACAGCCGAAAGGAAAAGAAGATATATATATATATATATATATATATATATATATATATATATATATATATATATATATATATATATATAATATATATATATATATATATAAATCGATGTATATATAACTGAACTCGGAAGAAGGAGGGGCACGTTCAGTCTGTCGTTTGTAAACAATGGACACAGCGTCATTCCATCATTGCACCATTACGTCAGCGTACTACATTGGTACGTCTAAACTCAAAATTTGACAATTTTTTTTTGGACCCCCCCCCGTTAAATCGAAAAAATGTAAAACGGATGAACGTAAGTCGGGGAGCGTCTGTAAATATAACAATATTAACATTACATTTATATACAGTATATTAATGCCATCGTAGCAATGCTCATAGGCCTGCAGGGCACATGCCGCACATATAACACTTACAGTGACACTGACGGCTCAGGAAAGTCTGTCAAACTTTAGAATTTTACAATAACAACATACAATATCGTTTATCATGTAAATCACATTAAGATGATCCTCATGCTGGAGAGAAGTGGAATGTAATTTACCGGAATCTGGAACTGATTTGGAGCATGTTGAGCCTGAGGCTGAATCCGCAAGTCATGTGACGTCATTTTTTTCAGAGTCGACAGAGATATCATTGCCCCTTTTAGCAAAAAATACCCTGCCAGGTTAATGTGCCTTGTTGGAGATCAGGTTCATGGGAGCGCTTCCCTCTTTTGCTCGTTTTAAAATAACTGTTTAAGCGAAAATCTAGATGTAGTAGGTCAGGAAATTTCTGAACAATTAGCAACATGAACTGTGGTTTTGTTTTTCGCGGGAATTTCCGTATCCTGTATAAAAACAAATTCTATTGGCTGAAGGCCTTCGTGACAATCCGCACTGCCCAATCATGGCATGGCTCTTATTATACCTGGCTCTCCACACACTGAATGACGGTAGATAAGAGGACGGAAACACGATTGTGTCAAGATTACATGCTGGAACCTCTGTGGTCGGCATTTTTTTTTCAACGAAAGCATTAGTTCTATTAGTGGGAATAGCCGAAGTTTTTTTACTTTTCCGAAGTTTACCAAATGCATGTCGAAAAACCGGTTTTGCGTCAGAGTATCTCAACACGTATTGTTTGCATGTTAGAACCGCTTTAAACCGGTTTTATTGCGCAGCTCTAGTACCAAGTGCAGATCTTATCAGTGCAGGTTCGACTACAGCTACAGAATAACATGTGGAGTGGAGGAACTTCTCCGAACAAATTCCCTCCTTTTATTGTGCCTCATTCAGTAGACATTCCTGAGTGTGCATGCACATGAAGACTATTATTAACAGAAAATATTCATAAAACAAGTATTTTCTGTGCATGCTTAACCTTGTCTGCACATTCACACAATTGCTCTCTCTTTCTCTCTCTCTCTCTCTCTCTCTCTCTCTCTCTCTCTCTCAGCAAGATAAATGAAAAGTTGCATGTCTGAATATTAAGTGTACTTATTGGTGGTCAAAAGTTACTTGGATGTCATAATAAATCCATAGAGTTTAAAGTTATCCCACTATGCTTACACAATGGTATCCCATAATTCAGCTGGAGACTGAATATATATAAAAAAAAAAAGACAGAGCAAAGTGATGATAAATGAAACACTTTACACACCCTGCTGCTGCAAAGACAGTTTATCTAATCATATGAAAGGTCAGTTGTGTCTCATCTTCTAGTATAAGGAGCCAGAATTAACTTGTGTTGTGAACTAAAAGCTGATATGAATACACGCCTGTTAGCTCATGCTAAGTGAATATTAATGCTATAACTTTAAACCACAGTTAATTGACTTCATCAGACCAGAGTAAACTATGTTGGATGACAGTTATAGAATCTCCTCCCATGGAAAGGTAACCTCGATAACACAAATACAAAGATGTCAGCTGCAATAAGAACTCATTACGTCTTCGCCCTCCTAATGCTAACTTTTTACTGCTCTTTATTCACATGCCGCAAAAAAAACCCAAAAATGTTGAGTACGCTTGGCCTTGATCCCAGTTTACACTCTATGATTTAGCAATAACCCACACGAAAGATGATTAATATGGAGCAGCCGTAGAGTAAACAGTGCTCCTACGTGGTGCAGTGAGAGAAGGGGCTTGTGACCAAAGGCAGCCTGTCATTATTTCTGACAGTGTCAGAATTTTAGGAAGATCCTCTCATAGTGTGACTGCTGCTACAACCTGTATCTGCTGACTAGCCAATAAAAAAACACCCTGAAATGATGTATGCATCAATGTCACATAGCGCGCAAAGCACAGATATCATGAAGAAAAAAAGACTCATAGATGGTATGGATGTAGCTTATCCGGATTACAGGGATCCCTCGCTACTTCGTGCTTCAACTCATGCGGCTTCAATGCATCAAGGGTTTTTTTGTTTTGTTTTTTTTAATATTCATCGAATTAAAAAATAAGGAAATTAAGGAAGAATATGGGGAAAAGTTAAGGAAGATGCCACAAAAACAAGGCCAATTATGCAAAAACACCCCAAACAAACAAAAACAAAACACCCACCCCCCCCCCCCCCAAAAAAAAAAAAAAAAAAAAAAATCTCCCAACAAAACTACTTACATTTTTGTGAGGTGCGTATCTGAGTGCATGCGCACACATCTGCTATTTCCATATTATGCATGGTTTTTGAATGTTTAATTGTTATTATAAGCATTTATAGCATGGAATATGTATTTATTGCTATTATATGCTGATGATGTCTGTTCTTCTATATTAACTATAATAAGTTTCATCATCATACAATCTTCAAACATTTGTTCATACCACTCACTGTACAGTCCACGTGCCCTTCTATATACCAGTGTACAGTCTACGTACCACAATACCTGCCATCGTATAGTCTTCATACTTTTGTATATACCATAGTTCAGTGTACATACCATCAGACAGTCTACATAGCTTTGTACATACTATTCAGCAGTCAGCATACCATAGCAGATAACATTATACTGTCTACATACCTTGGGACATACTATTGTACAGTCTGAATATCTTCATATATCCCGTCGTACAGTCTA
Source organism: Plotosus lineatus (assembly GCA_024760905.1). Taxonomy (NCBI): domain Eukaryota; kingdom Metazoa; phylum Chordata; class Actinopteri; order Siluriformes; family Plotosidae; genus Plotosus; species Plotosus lineatus. The sequence continues at coordinate 842,540 of CM045742.1, read as the reverse complement.
CCATACCTTTGGATATACCACCACACAGTTTCCATACCTT
>CM045742.1:827500-837500 GCA_024760905.1 Plotosus lineatus | reverse complement strand
AGGTGAGGTGGATGTTGCTGACTAGATCTCCAGTCACTGGGCTCAGGTGGTTCAGTGTGGAGTCTGCATGTCCTCTCCGGGCTCACGTGGCTTTTCCTCTCACAGTCCAAAAACACACAGTATGCTAACTGACTGTTCTAAATCGCCCCTCGAAGCGAGGGTGTGTGAATGGTTGTATGCGTGTCGGGCCCTGTGATTGTCTGGTGAGCTGTATCAGAGTCGGCTGAGATGGGCGCCGGCCTCCCTGAGACCCTATGATAGGGTTAAGCGGCTTAGAAAATGAATGAACTTGATTTGCGAATCAGATTGGTCAGACTGTTATGTTTTGGATAGCCGTCAGCTTGTTTCTGCCCTGTGATGGCCTAGCGAGCTGTCCAGGGTGTACTCTGTCCTCAAACAGAGTTGGTTGGAATGAGCATCAGCCTCCCTGTGACCCTAATTAGGATTAAGCAGTTGCAGAAAATGAATGAATGAATGAACTTTTACTAGGGGGCAGTGGTGGCCTATTGGCAAGGTACTGGATCTCTAATCCTAAGGTTGGGGGTTCAAGCCGACCCTGAACGGATTGTCCCTGTCCCCCCAGTGCACTAACTGGGTTATCAAAGGCCGGCCATGGGCCATGTCTGTGACAGTCTATGGTGTGAGGTTCATGTAAAAGAACCATTGCTGACTTTTGTAAAGAGGAGCTGCATAGCCGTCAGCGTATTTCCGCCCTGTGATGGCCTGGCGAGCTGTCCAGGGTGTACTCTGTACTTGCCCTGAGTCAGCTGAGATAGGCACCAGCCTCCCCGTGTCCCTAATTAGGATAAAGCGGTTCAGAAAATGAATGAATGAACTTTTACTAGATTCAGTGATCTTTTCATGTGAGATGCTCATTTTTTGCAGTCCATCTTGTTGCAGAAATCCTTCACGATATTAAACAAAACTACAAAACGATGAAGAGTGCACGACTCAACCGCGAAAAAAACCCTGAATGACTCATTGATTTATTTTTATGATATAACCAGCTGTTACTTTTTTCTCTCTAACACTGAGTCTAATTTCGTATCATTCGCTCCACAATGCTCCCTAATTGGCGACATGATGCATTCTGGGTAGGATTCCTGACTTACTCTGTAAGTAAAAAATACTGAGGATTTGCTTCTCCGTTCTCCTTTGACCTCCACTTCTACCCGTCCTTCGTGTGGGCTCCGGTGGCTCCCCTGAATGATTTCACACACCACGCTGCAAACAAGAAGGGAAGGTAATACGGAGTTATTTTCCCATTTTGGATCTATAGGTATTTTCTCTGTGGTGTTTCTCAAGGAACTCCACAGGAGAGCAGACAAGTGGTGCAACCACTGCGTTGTGATACAGCAATGAAGAATAACTCCAAGTATCAGTGCAAGGCACTACACAACTCTGAAGACGATAACACCTGGAGAGCGCTACAGACATCTCATAGTGCTGGGAGTGGCTATGCACCACACTGATGCCAAAGCCTTCTGAATAATGCCTGGAGCTCTCTCTCTCTCTCTCTCTCTCTCTCTCTCTCTCTCTCTCTCACTTGCACACACACACACACACACACACACACACACACACACAGTGCTCAGGACTTGAGAGGCTTGTTAGCAGCCAGGCGAACTAAAGGCTGGACCACCCTGAGATATAAGCAGTGTAAGTGAGCTTAAAAGCTCAGTGTGGGATCAGGCTATAGCACGTCCCAGCTCAAGCTTACAGGACAGGTTAGAGACAGAATACCTGCTTTCAATCTTTTCAGCTGCACCTTTTCTGTTCTTTCAGATAACAACTTGAATACTGAGTGCACATCTGGGTGTGAGGGTGAAGTAACATGACAGACAGGTGAAAATGAGTCAGGTAAAAATTTTACAAAGTTGCACCATAGGCCCCTGACACATACCGTAGTAATGATTTGCAGAACTAATGCCAATATATAACAAATTTCTATAAAACGCAGGCCGCTATATGCTGAACTATTGATGTTATTCCAGTTTTAAACATATACATAACTCGGTGCTTCCCTGATGCTTGCAGGGGGTGGGAGTGGGGGGGGGGTGTTATATGCTGGGTGGCGCATGACACTGGACAGCATGCTTTTCTGGAGTTGTGTACTGGAATTAAGTGCAATTTCACCTCCACTCCAGTAGTTGGCAGTGGCGCTCTCATTGTCATGCTATGGTGTAGCGGTTTTTCGCACGAGCAAACTATATAAAGTGAAGTAAACAACCACTCAAGAAACAACACAGAAACATTTCTATCAGGAACAAAGAGAAAAGCGGAGAGAGAGAGAGACGGAGATATTAAGTCATGAATAAGGTGAATGAGTTTAAATAAGGATGTATTTTTTTAATTTCAGGCACATTGGTGCACTTTAAATCTTTTCTGTTTCAGATTAAAAAACAATGTTAATGAAGATTTTCCTTATTGTAAGCTGAACTCTATTTCTTTCTTTGAATATGAAATATTTTTTCTTCCTGGGGAGGGCGCCACAGAAAATAATTGAGAAGCACTGTCATAACTTGTATGTCTACTATGCGGACGTATCTGACATGCTCCGAGCAACCACAAAACATTGACTGAAAGTCTTCCTAACTTACAACTAGCACATTATGGGCGTATCGGCAGCATTCAGGCGGATTGGTAGATAGTTCAAACAAAGAACCGGTCAGAACTCATCAAGACTCCATGGGAGCAGATGTCCATACCATCCCAGAGATAGAGGATCTGGCAAGGCTCAGACGAGAATATCTACTTGCTGTCCTCCGACATCACCAAGACCTCATTGGTTTCTTCGGCACGACGGTCCATTCATTCATTCATTTTCTGTAACCGCGTATTCCTAATTAGGGTCATGGGGAGACTGGCACTCATCCCAGCCGACCCTGGGTGAGGGCAGAGTACACCCTGGACGGCTTGCCAGGCCATCGCAGGGCGGAAACATGCTGACGGCTATGCAGCTCCTCTTGTCGAAAGTCAGCAATGGTTCTTTTACATGAACCTCACACCATAGACAGTGAAAGACATGGCCGGCCTTTGATAACCCAGTTAGCTGCACTAGGGGATGGGGGGTCATGACGGTGATGTTGTTACTGTGATTCCTAGTGCACATCTGATGTGAATCAGCAAGTGGCGGTCTTTTATAGGTCATGTCACATGATCGATTGGGGATACAATGCGGTATAAGTTAGACGATTGTTGGTCATGAGTCGTGAGCACTGCCAACACGCTAGTCGTTCGGTATAAGTGAAATGTAGGCTTAAGTACGCTAGACTTTGGATCAGCTGATGAGTTCCAAATAATCTGGGTGAATGATCACGTAACTAACCTACAACTTATGGCAACTCATCTACCGCCCATGTTCAGTATGTGCAACATATGCCATAGGCTAGCATACGGCGACCTCGCTGTACTACGACTTGCACCAGCATGCTGTTAACGTCCACAAAACTTACTCAGTACTTATCCATATGGCTGTGTATTTGCCAAATGTCTCATACATTGGCATATGCTAGCGACATCATCAATGAGCTTTCGCGACCAATAAATGCACATCCAGCTTTGAGTAGAAAAAGTGCTATCAGTTTGGTCTATGGCTCAATCAAAAGACTTGCACGCTACATCCCATCATGAGCCGAGTCTGAATGTGCGATACAAAAGAATTATGACTGAATTTGTAACGTCACCTGGTCGAAACGGAGTATTTCTCGTCTTGGTGGATGCAGGGAACGCCTGCAACAGAGATGCTCTTGATATCGTTCTTGTGAATGCCTAAATTAGATCCTTTAATGGTAACAGCGATGCCTCCTTTCAGTGGACCGTAGCGTGGAATTATCTGGAAGGAAATGAGAATGCATTAGTCCTAACTACAAATCCTACACTTCCGACAAGCACTGCCTTGTAGCCTGTTGTATATCCAATCAAATGCGTCCGTGTCTTCCTGCTTGTACGTGACCCCACCGTACACGATCCGACAGTCTTGAAAACGTGGAGGGGTGTGGCTAGGGAAGGGGGTCTCTGATGGCAGGGGAAGGTTTAGCCAGAGCATTGAAAAGATGCTACTTTCATATTTTGTTGGGTGTCCAGATGACTGAGCCCACCTTTAAAAGTGTTATCATTGTTTCTGGAGGACGATTGTCAGTGATACACTCCAAATCCTTGGATGTACATTGCCAGGCACTGACTCTCTACACAACATGCCCATCATCTCCTTCACAGCCAACATGTTGGTTTTGTCCCACGCCCTTCTGTTGCTGACTGGATAGAACAGCCAATTCCAGGTCATGCTGTTTGTTTCCCATGTACAGAACCACGGCTGTATATCAACCCCAGATTTGTCTATCCGACAGCTAGCGAACCAGGATACACACGCGTTTGTACATAAAAAAAAAAAAAAAAAAAAAAAAAATCATCGACTGCACCTTTAAGTTTTAGATCATCCTTGGCAATACAAGAAGTACTTTTCAGTCTTAGACCTGTGTGACCGTCGTTTAACATTGGTGTGATGCAAAATAGAACAAAAAACATCAAAGGTCTTAAATTATGCTCCCTGATCCGAGAGATACAGCATGCATGTTATTAGCACACAGCGTGGAAGGGGAACTCACTGCAGAGATCACGGGGTCTGGACATTCCTGCTCCTCGTCGCTGGGACACAGTTTATAAAACACACAGGAGCGTGAGCGAGCACACCACACACAGTTGTACTTAAAGTCTGTGTTCTTACACAAACTGCAGTCCTCCCGGCCAAATGAACAGTTATACAGCGTTACTACGGGAAAAAAAGACAAAACAACACACATAAACATACTAATCACATCAATACAATAAGACTAATGATACACACACACACACACACACAAACGCACACACATGCACACACCATTTAATGTGCTGTCGATCTTCTTCTCTGTGTATTTGTCTTTAATATGGAACAGGATGCTGGTCTCCTGAGCCTTATCGTAGGAAAACTACACAAAACAACACAAAGCAGAAAGAATTCCGTCCATGTTATTAAAAGTCTCATCTCTACTGCATACAGTCAATAATATATTTCCTTTACTCGGCTGTACTGTATATCACTACACAATCACGCTCGAACAATCTCACACACACACACACACTTTTTAATATTTTTGTTTTTTACAAACTCCCCCACTCTTTGGCAGCGGGTCAAACCTCACTGAAGAGAACTGATGCTCCGGGCCCGTTCTCGTGAAACGCCGCTATATACTTGAAGATGTTAAAATGTAGAGAGTTATTTGATGAGAGTAGTTGTGAAGTAACTTTAACCAACAGACGATATGCAGTGATCCAAACGGCATGTTCTCATTATTATGGACGTGTATCGTTCACTACCGAGTCCAGTTTTACTTCACTTCAGCGAGGACTGAGAGCAGTAGAACAACCTCTGGTTCGTCTTCGAGGGATTTTTTCACACTTATTAGTTTGGTTAGTGAATCTAAATCAGAGTGAAATTGATACGTTTGGATGTGTACAATGAGTCCAAACTGTCCCGCACTGGCCATAAAAGTTTTACTAATCCAAAAATAAAGGGAGACAACACTTTTGGGGCTTGTGAATAGTGCAGCAGAAAAGCATCTGTGCCATCATTCAGAGATCCTGAAGTTAAATCACCGGTGATGCACAATTCCTGGACTCTCACGGATGAGGAAGGGATGGCACACACTTTCTTTTCTGACACTTAACAACACGAGCCAGTAGTGGGCACCTGTGAACTCATGCAGACAAAGGAACTGATAGTGCTTTCCTCTGAGCATGTTACGCTGCCTCTGACTATCGGTGAGCAACAATTAAAAAAAAAAACCCAGTCTGCTGATATCATATACCAGGGAGGAAGCATGTGGTGACCTTCACCTTGCTAGATTAAAGGCTGTTGGCTGGGAAGTGGATACGACTGCTAAAGATGGGAATCACCAGGAGGGAACACCGGATATGATATCACAATAACTAAGTTCGGATTCGGTTTGTATTACAATTCTGTACGCATTGCAACTATATTTTGTATAGTTATATATATATATATATATATATATATATATATATATATATATATATATATATATATATATATACACACAGGGATCCCTCGCTATTTCGCGCTTCAATTTATGCGGTTATCGCAGTTTTCAAAAAAATAAAATAAAATAAATATTCGTTGAATTAAAAAATAAGGAAATTAAGGAAGAATAAGGGAAAAAATTAAAGAAAATGCCACAAAACAATGCCAATTATGCAAAAAACACTTAAACAGACACAGAACAAAAAACAACCCAAAATCTCCCATCAAAACTCCAGTACTTACATTGTTGGATCTCTGTGTGCACACGCATCTGTGTGTTGTCTTCTTCTCATGCAATACTATCTTATGTTATTTTTTTTTTGAATGTTTATTTGTTATTATAAGCATTTATAGCATTGAATATGTATTTATTCATATTATATACACATATACATGTACATACAGACGCTCCCCGACTTACATTTTTAATTGGTTCCAGACGGCCGAACGCAAGTTGAAAGTGATGTGTGACGTATGACACTCATATTGTACTATACGTCCATAAATACCATTACCGTATCTCATAAAACACATAAATCAATTATTATTATAACATAACATTGTAAAATACTATCAACATTAATTTCAAATAAATTAAATTCAAGCCAAATAATTTCAAATTGATAAATTTTAATCAAATTCACTCATAAAATATCAAGTATCAAATATAACCTTTAACATTCTCCATGATGCGATCTTTCTGCTTGTAAATGGTTCTGATGGTCGACGGATGGTCACTTTACATGAATCACATGACACAAAGCTGAGCTGATTCACTCTACATGAAGCTTAAAACAGCCAATCAACGCTTACAAAATGTGAGGCGCTCAATACCGAAAGTAGTGCGCTTGATGAAAGTAGTTCACTTGCTTGAAACAAAGTGCGGGTTATGCGGACTTCCGGTCTTTCAAGTTAGCAAGGACCCCGTGGAACTCGTTTAGTACTCAGCCTGCAATGATGTGAATCACCAGCAGAGCAGAGAGTTCTCTTTCTTGGGTTTTCATTCATTTTACAGCTCTCTTTGCTTAACTGAGTATGCATGGTAGATTCTGCCGATCCGAACAGATTATGTATAACAACAGTCAATTCATTTCTGTGTATGAGACTTGCACCCATGTTAGTGAAAAAGAGTGTAAACACAAAGATCACAGAGACGACGTCTTAACACAGGAGTAACACGCTATATAACTGATATATATATATATATAAAAACTGAACTGGGAAGAAGGAGGGGCATGTTCGGTCTGTCGTTTGTAAACAATGGACGCAGCATCATTACGTCATACATCATTACATCAGCGTACTATGTAGGTACGTCTAAATTCAAAATTTGACTTTTCAAAAAAAAAAAACGTAAAATCGAAAAAAAATGTAAAACGGACGAACGTAACTTGGGGAGCGTCTGTATACGTCTGTCGAGGGGGTCATCCTACTTTGCGGATTTCAATGGTTGCATGGGGATCTCGATCCCAATTAACCACGGAAATTGAGGGATCCCTGTGTGTGTGTGTGTGTTTGTATCTATCTATCTATCTATCTATATATATATATATATATATATATATATATATATATATATATATATATATATATAAGAATCCCTCACTTTTCACAGTTAATGGGGACCGAGACCCCCCCTGCGACCACTGAGTTCTAGAAAGTAGGATAGACCCCCCCCTGACTGACGTATACGTACATGTTTATATGTATATAATATCAATAAGTACATATTCAACGCTATAAATGCTTATAATAACAATTCAGTTCAGTTCAGTTCCTTTTCTGTAACCACTTAATCCTAATTAGGGTTGTGAGGAGGCTGGTGCCCATCTCAGCCGACTCTGGGTGAGAGCAGAATACACCCTGGACAGCTCGCTAGGCCATTGCATGGCGGAAACACGCCGACGGCTTTACAGCTACTTTTGTCAAAAGTCAGCAATAGTTTTTTGACATGAACGGCTCACCACAGACAGTGAGAGACATGGCTGGCCTTTGATAAATCAGTTAGCTGCACTGGGGAGACAGTGACAACCTTGTGGAGCTTGGGGCTCGAACCCCTAACCTTAGGATCAGCAATCCAGCGCCCTATACCACCAGGCCAACACAGCCCATAATAACAATTACACATTCAAAAATAATGCATAAGATGTAAATAAAATATAAATACACACACATACAGATGCGCATCTCACATAAAAATGTAAGTAGTTTTGTTGGGGGGTTTTGGGTTGTTTTTTGATTTTGTTTGTGGGTTTTTTTGTGCATAGTTGGCCTTGTTTTGCTGCATCTTCTCTAACTTTTCCTGTATTTTTCCTTAATTTCCTTATTTTTTTATATTTCCATGAATATTTCTGAAAAACCCGCGATGCACTGAAGCTGCAGAAACCGAAGCACGAAGTAGCGAGAGATCACTGTATATAAAAGCACTGGAGTCACTCTGTAACCGTTTCCCCACACAGAACATCTCAACCTGCTTTAAATGATTATTTTTGTGCATGTAGACTTCCCTCTTCAATCCAAATCCAGGCTTTTCACTCAGCTTTAAATAGAGAGATTAAAATGGATTTTCAGGATGTTTAAGCTCTTTATCTTGTTCCAACTTCCTACAGTCCTAACTTCCTGGCAGAAGTTACCAGACTTGGGTCTGAAGTATTTGGATACTCAGTAGAATTCATGAAGATCCACTACAGTGACTGATATTTTTATTTTTTAATATATTTTTGATATACTTTATTAATTCCATAAAGAAAACTATTTCCTCCGCATTTAACCCACCCAGAGAAAACACACACACACAAACACACACACACACACACACACACACACACTGCGGAGCGTGGAGAGTAGTTGGAGATTAGGTCCCTTGCTCAAGGGCACTTCACCCATTTATGTGGAGGAAGGGAAGGGGGAGTGGGCGGCACCTTCAGGAATCAAACCAGCAACCTTTCCGTCCCAAAGCCGCTTCTCTAACCTGTAGGCTACGGCTGGCTCCCTATCTTTATTTGCTGTTTTTATTCCTAAAGTGTTTTAATTATTTTGTTCCATCAGGGATGGATATAAGATGCTCTGATGTAAAGAACGATATTCTTTTTATTATTGGAATGTGCTGTTACATTTTATAGTCATTCTTACTGTAATTACTTATATAATCAATGACAACCATTCATTTTCTAAACCACTTAGTCCTAATTGGCGGCACGGTGGCGTAGTGGTTAGCACGTCCGCCTCACAGCAAGAAGGCCCGGGTTCGATTCCCGGCCTGGGCGTTTCTGTGTGGAGTTTGCATGTTCTCCCCGTGCTTGTGCGGGTTTCCTCCGGGTGCTCCGGTTTCCCCCGCAATCCAAAGACGTGCACTGTAGGTTAATTGGCCGTTCTAAATTGACCGTAGATTCTCTCCTGCAACGGCACCGGAACCCAGTGGTATCGGCACTTGCCCTTCCATTGGATCCTTCCGGTGTCGCCGAGACGGGGGACTTGCTGCCTGGGTAACAGCCTGTCCCTCATTACTCCCTACCCGGGCTCGGCACACTGGGGAGTATCACCAGCCGGGATACCAGCCAGAGCGCAGCCATGGTCCTTCGGGACTGACGGAGGCCTACAATAGTCCTAATTAGGGTTGTGGGGAGGATGGAGTCCATCCCAGCCGACTCTGGGTGGGTGCACACCCTGAACAGTTCGCCATTCCACTGCACGGCCAACACATATACAACCAGGGAAATTTAGAGCTGCCAATCAGCCGACTGGGCACGTTTTTATACTGCGGGTGGAAACCGGACTACCTGGAGGAAACCCATGCAAGCAGGGGAAGAAAACGCAAATTTCACACAGAAATACCCCGAGCTCAGAATTAAACTCATGTCTTCATCCTGTGAGACAAACATGCCGACCACTGAGCTACGTGCACCTCGAGCAACTTTT
>CM045742.1:812500-820000 GCA_024760905.1 Plotosus lineatus | reverse complement strand
CTACACGCATACTTCTATACTACACTACACTCATACTTCTATACTAAACTACACACATACTTCTATACTACACTACACTTACACTTCTACACTACACTATTACTTCTATACTACACTACACTCACTCTTCTATACTACACTACACTCATATTTCTATACTACACTACTCATACCTCAATACTACATTACACTCACACTTCTATACTACACTACACTCATACTTCTATACTACACTACACTCATACCTCTATACTACACTACACTCACACTTCTATACTACACTACACTCATACTTCTATGCTACACTACACTCATACCTCTATACTACACTACACTCATACTTCTATACTACACTACACTCATACCTCTATACTACACTACACTCACACTTCTATACTACACTACACTCATACTTCTATGCTACACTACACTCATACCTCTATACTACACTACACTCATACCTCTATACTACACTACACTCATACTTCTATACTACCAGTGTGCAGAAAATAGTCAGAACTCACTCATTTCACTCATTTCCCGAACCACTGAATTACACTACTTTTATGAGGAGACTATTGCAACTGACACACAGTGAAGGTGGGCTGTACTCTGAATAGCTCTGAATACCTAGGGACAATTATTTTCCTAATTTAAATGAACCTAATATGCATGTCTTTGGATTGTGAGAGGAAACTGGATTATCTGGTGAAAACCCCTGCAGGCACAAGCACGATATGCAAGCTCCACACAGAAATACCCCTGCTGAGCCAGAGACTTGAACCCAAGACCTTCTTGATATAAGGTGGATGCCCAGCAACTATGCCACTGTGGTGCACAAAATAAAAAAATAAAAAAATAAATAAATAAACAATGCTATCTAGGATGTCAGAGTATACAGTGAGCATTTAAGACTCGTTAAAATGTACCTGGATGTCATAATAATTTATAGCCTTAGAAAGAACCACAATACACTTACACTACAGTATCCCATAATTCAGCTGGTACAGTTAAGTCCTTTGGGCTTTTTACAACCAAAAAAAGGTAAAGTCTGTTGGGTTTTTACATCCGAGTTTAGTGGCTCATCAGGCCGGTGTTTATCCCCGGTTTCCATAGCGTGAAGCGACTAGGAGCTCAACTCCTCCTGGATGGGACGCTAGTCCATCGCAGGTTACCTTCCCAGTAAATTTTTACTGGTACCCATTTATACTGCTGGGTGAACAGAGGCACACTTGTGGTTGAGACCTTGCCCAGGGGTCTTAGCACAGTGGGGGTCTAACTGGGATTTGATCCCACAACCTCCCAATCCTGAGCCCTAACCAATGTACCAACTGTCCCGCTAAATTCAGCTGGATCCTTTTAATAATTAAAGAAAAACAACAGGCAAAAAATGGGTAACTGAATAGCGAAGCCGGCATCCTTGAGACTAAACATCCCACTTAATAAGAATATTGTTTGAAGAATATTTTTCTCGTATTTGGAAATTTTACGAAGTGTAATTATCTCACTACACTGGCAGATAATTTAACTTGATACAAATTAGAAGACAAAAACTGAATTAAAATTTTATAATGAGATAAACAGAAAAAATTACTATTAAAAACAAGATGAATAATTTACATTATGTTCTTACATGGTGTATTATTTACAAAACAAGATCAAAGATTTTTTTTTGGCTGGATATAAGATTTTCTGCTTTGATTGAATTGCCCATTTTTGGAGTGCAGAGATACTAAAAGTACTGTACACATTCTTTATTTATGTGGAAGAGCAGATAAAGAGACTAAAAGTGAAAAAAGGTGAAAAAAAAACCCTCTGATAATAATAATAAAATAAATTGAAATTTCAGATTTAACCCTTTAATGCTCAAATTATTTTTTTTCACTTAAAAAAATGATCCCTAGTTTTCCTAATTAAAAAGGCCTAAGGAAACACCCAAAATTTTTTTCTTTCAACAAAATTATAATAATGTAATAATAAATAATAACATTCTTACAAATTTGTGAACAACACAATCCTGCACACTCAAGGTCGTCTTACAGCTAACTTAGGCACGTTGGACCAAGCTGTCTTGCGTCAGGTGACACCTCAACAAGTACAGTAGCCCCTTGACCATTCATGGTTTTGCACTCGTGCCCCCGTATACTTGCAGATTGCCGACAAACCTGGAAGTAACTGGCACGTGATTTAAATTTAGCCAATGGCTAAGAGCTTTTGTTTCTCCCTCCTGCTGATTGGTTGAGATGATGTATACACCCCTTTTTTCCTCATTTGCGTACAATGACATAGGACGTATGACGTGTGACGTATGACGCTCATACTGTACTAAACATCCATAAAAACCATTACCGTATCTCATAAAACACCCCTCAATCAATTATTATAAACATAACATTGTAAAATAATATCAAATTTATCAAATAATATCAACATTAAATTCAAATAAGTCACTTATTTATACCGAGTCACTTTACATGAAGCTGAAAACAGCCAATCAACGCTTACAATATGTGAAGCGCTCAATACCGAAAGTAGTGTACTTGCAAAAGTAGTGTACTTGCTGTGGGTTATACAGACTTCCGGTCTTTCAAGTGCACAAGGGTGCTGTTGAACTCGTTTAGAACACAGCCTGCACTGATGCAGTCTCCCAGTAAAGCGGAGAGTTCTTTCTTTTGTGTAAAATGTCATTGCGTCATTACATCAGTGCAATACGTAGGTACGTCTTAACTCAAAATTTGACTTTTTTTTGGAAGAAAAAAAAAACGTAATATCGAAAAAACGTAAAACTGATGAACATAACTCGGAAAGCGTCTGTATATTGTGTGTGTGTGTATGTATATATATATATATATATATATATATATATATATATATATATATATATATATATATATATATATATATATATATATATATCAGAACACCTTTAAATGCATTTTCCATGGAACATACAGCACTGTAGTTTTCAAAAATGCCCATAAGAGGAAGGTATTGCATTACTGTATTTGTGAATCATGGGTTGACTGAATTCAGGTATGAACTGCATTCAGTCCGAGCAGATCAGCCACGCCCCAGAGCTGGAGTGGGTAGAAAACAGAGTTTTAGAGTGAGAGAGTTACAGAGCATTACAATTAAAAGAAGCCATCTCAACCAATCAGCAGGAAAGAGGACAGCCATTGGCTGAATTTGAATGACGTGTCAGTTGCTCGGCAATCTGCAAATATGGAAACCATGACTGCAAAACCGTGAATAGTCAAGGGCCTACTGTATACATACATACATACATACACATATATATATATATATATATATATATATATATATATATATATATATATATATATATATATATCCTCATCCTCATCTTCTTCCGCTTCTTCCGGGGTTGGGTCGCGGGGGCAGCAACCTAAGCAAAGAGGTCCAGATGTCCCTCTCCCAAGCCACTTCCTCCAACTCTTCCGGGGGGACACCGAGGCGGTCCCAGACAAGCCGAGAGACATAGTCCCTCCAGCATGTTCTAGGTCAACCCTGGGGTCTCTTCCCAGTTTGACATGCCCAAAACACACCAGGGAGGCGTCCGGGAGGCATTCTGACCAGATGCCCAAGCCACCTGAACTGACCCCTCTCAATGCGGAGGAGCAGCGGATCTACTCCGAGCTCTCCATGGATGGTAGAGCTTCTCACCTTATCTCACCTTATTTGCCACCCGGCGAAGGAAGATCATTTCAGTCGCTTGTATCCGCGATCTTGTTCTTTCGGTCACTACTCAAAGCTCGTGACCATCGATGAGGGTTGGAACGTAGATCGAGTGGTAAATTGAGAGCTTCGCTTTGCGGCTCAGCTCCTTCTTCACCACGACGGACCGGTACAGTGTATACTGTTTATATATTTTATTATGAATAAATATTATTACAGTACAAAATTAAAAAGTTTTTACTTAATCATTACTACATTTTACTGCATTATTACTGTATGTATGTGAGTAAGACTGTCCATAGAATGTGTTTAACAAGCATATTTTAATGCATGCAATATGATACATAGGATTTTACTTCCGGGTAAATAACTCGTGGAATTTCTTGATCCACAGGAAGGGCCAGAACTGAAGTCCTGAGAAAAATGAGGGCCGACTGTATCGAATTCTTTCTGAACGGCAGCAGCACGTGCCTAGAAGTTATTAGCATTTTTGTAAGAGGACCGTATGGTCCTGCTGGCGTTAAAGGGTTAACTCAGAGTGTCTCTTCTGACAACTAATTAAACCATTAGACTCGTTTGTGTTGATAAAAACATTCAATTTTGTGATAATGCTTTCTGAATCCCAGACATATCTGGAAGCAATGAGACATCTGATTTTCTACCACATTTCTTTCAGCTTCTCTTCACTTCTTTGGTTGTTGTTTCTTCCCTGGATTTGTTACTAAATAAAAATATCACGATCCCACAAATGCAAAAGTAAAGTAAGGAATGAGGCAAAGACGAGAAGGTAGCACTGACTTCTTCAGAATTCTTAATTTCTGAAAAACTGTTTACTGGAATCTTTTCATGGCTTCAACAAAATTCTGACGGTGTAATGTTTGTAATTTTAACGATATTTCAACTTGAAATTCATGAAAATATGCTTAACGTTCTGAATAGATGAATGTGTGAGTGATATCATGCATGCACTCCAAGTCGTGTGTGGGTCTCTGCCAGTACTTGGCTTAGCCATACAAACACATAGCTGGATACGATCACTAAAAATAACACTTGACTGATTTTGGATGAAGCCAGGAATTGAACTTGATGTGGGTTTTTTTAGTATATTGAGACATTGTGAAAGTTTGACTTATTTCCTGAGTTATCCCGCTGAAACCAACCAAGGAGAAGCAGATAGAGGACAAACAGAGTATCAGTAACACTAGGGATGACCACGTCATCTGTGATGGCTGGTCGTATTTATGTGCACCGTACAAATAAAGATTTATTCCTTTAACCTCATTCAGAGCTTTTCTTGTCCAATGGGTGTTTTAACAGGTATGTTTTTCATAAAAGTGCTGTTGGGTCAGGGTATTATGTATTTCTCAGGCAAATAATTGTGTCTTTTTTATTTTGATATACAGGGATCACTCACTTTCCTCGGTTAATTGGGACCGAGATCCCCCCCGCGACCGCCAACGAAGTAGGATCCACCCCCCCCCCTGACTGATGTATACGTACATGCATATGTGTATGCAATATCAATAAATACATATTCAACACTATAAATGCTTATAATAACAATTAAACATTCAAAAATAATGCATAAAATGTTAATAAAATAAATAGTCACTTCCTGTTTTATGTTTTACGATTTTAGGTTTTTTTTTGTTTTTTTTTAAAGTCAAATTTTGAGTTTAGACGTACCTACGTAGTACGCTGATGTAATGACGCAATGACACTGCATTCATTGTTTACAAACTGAGTGTGTGTGTGTGTGTGTGTGTGTGTGTGTATATATATATATATATATATATATATATATATATATATATCCTAGTTATATAGCGTGTTACTCTTGTGTTAAGATGTCGTCTCTGTGATCTTTGTGTTTACACTGTTTTGCGGACTTTTAGCAAATCTGGTTGGTCAGAAGTGTAAGCCTACTAGCATGGGTGCAAGTCTCATACACAGAGATGAATTAACTATCTGCTCAGATTGGCACAATCTTTATATTTATTATCCTTTAGCAGAATCCTAAGAGTGTATACTTATTTTTATATTAATATTCATTAGGATTTGTACTTGTTCTTTGTATGCATCTCTTGAATGAAGTTTACTTACTTACACAAAAGAAAGAACTCTCCGCTTTGCTGGGAGACTGCATCAGTGCAGGCTGTGTTCTAAACGAGTTCAACAGCACACTTGTGCACTTGAAAGACCGGAAGTCTGTATAACCCACAGCAAGTACACTACTTTCGCAAGTACACTACTTTCGGTATTGAGCGCCTCACATATTGTAAGCGTTGATTGACTGTTTTAAGCTTCATGTAAAGTAACTCCCAGCGGGGCGGGATGTTGAGAGACAGCCAATGAGAGAGCAACTTGCGCGTCGTGTGAAATTTGGATTGGCGCGTTTGAATTTTGAATTTCTTTTCGTAAGAGGGAGTAGTTTCGTATTTTGGGAACGGAAACTCAAGAAAATGTTTTTCGTAATCCGGGGATTTCATACAAAGGGGTCTTCGTAAATTGGGGGCCGACTGTATATATATATATATATATATATATATATATATATATATATATATATATATATATATATATACAAATATATATAGACCAATAATTATTCATTATTTTTTTATTTCTCACAGGCTCCATAGTACTCACGTGTAATGAATAAAGAAAATTAAAAGTCTTTCATAGTCCTATAAAAAACATTGTCATTTTTTTATTTCTAAAAATATCAGTGAAATACTGAAAGTGTGACAACTAGCATGTACTTAGTAAAATATTCTGTGGAATTGGGAAATGCATGAGCACAAACCATGAAAGGTATACAGTGAAGAATATTCATGTAATCTTTGCTATATGTGATCCACGTTATCTCCAAAAGATCTTCATCGTAGCGACAGAATAAAGTCATGAATAGGGTTTTGTTTTTTATTAAAGAATTTGATGCTTTTCTGCTGAATGTAACTGCACTCAGTAGCTACTTGAGCTGCGATCTCTATCTGAGTGCTTTGAACCAGGCTGGATGTTCTCCTCAGACCTTTCTGATACCAGCAACCAGATCAGGGCCAAAGACTCTGAGATCACGTTTACACCAAGAAAAGCGTGATGTGAACAGTTAAAACCGACGCGCTGGCCCAGAACCTGTATCATTTTATACACTGAGCTACTTCAACTTGATCAGCTGATTAGATAATGGTGTGAAGGTGCAGGGGTACAGGTGTCAGATATGATATACAGGAATCCTTCGCTACTTCGCGCTTCAATTCATGCGACTTCACTGCATCATGTATTTTTTTTAAATATTCATTGAATTGAAAAAAAAAAAACCCCAGTGCAGCTAACTGGGTTATCAAAGGCGGGCCATGTCTGTCACTGTCTATGGTGAGAGGTTGATGTAAAAGAACCATTGCTGACTTTGGTAAAGAGGAGCTGCAAAGTCGTCAGCGTGTTTCTCTCCCTTGCTAAAAAGGGTTGTGACAGGAAGGGCGTCCGACGTAAAAACCTCTGCCAAATCAAACGTGCGAATCAGATGATTCACTGTGGCGACTCCCGAGTAAAAGGGAAAAAGCCGAAAGGAAGACAGACAGACATTGAATTGAAAAATAAGGACATTAAGGAAGAATAGTAGAAAAAGTTCAGCAAAATGCCACAAAAACAAGGCCAATTATGCAAAAAAAACCAACAACCCCTAAACATCAAAACTACTTACATTTTTATGTGAGGTGAACATCTCTGTGTGTGTGTGTGTGTGTGTGTGTGTGTGTGTGTGTGTGTGTGTGTGTGTGTGTGTATTTATATTTTATTTACATG
>CM045742.1:777500-810000 GCA_024760905.1 Plotosus lineatus | reverse complement strand
TGTGTGTGTGTGTGTGTGTGTGTGTGTGTGTGTGTGTGTGTATGGATGCTTCCGGGGTAAATTCTGAAACGTTGTGTAATAAAATGGATTAATTAATTCATGAATGGACACAGTCATGCCAAGATAAAACTATTAGATAAGGCAAAGTATTATGAAAATACTACAGGACTATCTACCTTGTCTTGTTAAGTGATTCAAAACACCAAATCTGAGAATAATAAATCGCTAAACTAGAATTTCAAGATTTATTTGACAAATTCAGTCATTATACTATTCTTTTTTTGCAGCGCATTAAATTTAAATATTTCGCAAACAGAAATATTTTATTGCTTCTCTTGAAAAATCCACAAAAATATTTCAAAACAGTGAAAATGCCTTGACCGCCCAAAAACCCCCAAAACCCCCAAAACCCCCAAACTTAAAGAAGTTACGCGTCTGTGTACCAAACGCAACGTGGTCCCTGATATTCTTTATTTTTTATTAAAGTGTTGCACACAATTTTTGATGATTGATTTATAAACAAGGCAGAGTTCCTATTCTGACTTTTTACAGTTACGCGTTCTGTGAATATATTCTTCATTTAAGAACCTAATATAATAGAGCAACCCAAAAATAAATAAATAAATAAATAAAATTTTTAAATCAAAACTAGAAAGAAGTATTGTTCTTTTTAACTGTATCTTATTTAATAATTTGTTCATATTCCTTGGTATCTATGTATATATGTATGTAAGAATGTATATATGTCTATATGTATGTATGTATATATGTTTGTATGTATATATGTGTATGTATGTATGTTTGTATGTATGCATGTATGTATGTTTTTATGTATGTATGTATGTATGTATATATGTTTGTATGTGTGTATATATGTATGTATGTGTGTATGTTTTTATGTATGTATGTATGTATGTATGTATGCATGTATGTATGTATGTATGTATGTTTGTATATATGTTTGTATGTATGTATATATGTATGTATGTGTGTATATATGTATGCATGTATGTATGTTTTTATGTATGTATGTATGTATGTATGTATGTATGTTTGTATATATGTATGTATGTATGTATGTATGTATGTTTGTATATATGTATATATGTTTTTATGTTCATCAGTTCATTTTCTGTAACTTCTTAATCCTAATTAGGGTCGCGGGGAAACTGACGCCCATCCCAGCTGACTCCGGGTAAAGGCAGAGTGCACCCTGGACAGCTCGCCAGGCCATCGCAAGGCGGAAACACGCTGACGGCTTTGCAGCGACTCTTGTCGAAAGTCAGCAATGTTTTTTTCTCTACATGCCTCACACCATAGACAGTGAGAGACATGGCCGGCCTTTGATAACTCAGTTCGCTGCACTCAGGGAGACAGTGACAACCTTGTGGAGAGTGGAGATCAAACCCCAACCTTTGGATCAGCGATCCAGCGCCCTATACCCTGTAGCACTATGTATGTTATTATGTATGTATGTATGGTTTTATATAT
Organism: Plotosus lineatus; assembly: GCA_024760905.1. NCBI lineage: Eukaryota > Metazoa > Chordata > Actinopteri > Siluriformes > Plotosidae > Plotosus > Plotosus lineatus. The sequence goes on along the minus strand of CM045742.1, from coordinate 808,509 downwards.
ATATATATATATGTGTATGTATGTATGTATGTATGTATATATGAATGTTTGTATATGTCTGTGTGAGTAAATACGTTGAGCTCATTTTTACCAAGAAGGAAAGCAGATTTTAATTAGAAATGTTTTGTACTTTGAATACTTTTAATGTCTCAAATTCTATGCTAGTTTCAAAAGTTCTTGCTGAGCAAAAAGTTTGCATTGCACCGCTATATTAAAATAAGAAAAATTTCAATTGAAAATGAGTAAATATGGCTTGAAATAGGCTTGATGGTCTGGAAAACTGTAAGGATTTAATAATGAGAAAGCTGATGAAACTTTTCCTTTCATGAAGGTGAAGCAGCAGGAGCAGTGGAATGTACCCGGACCACATCGCCTCACTCCCCCATATATACAAAAGCACAGTGGAAGCCCTGCTCTGCGTTTCACACTCACTTCTCGAGTATTGGCACTTCACGGGTTGTTTACATCGCCGGAGAGACGCCACTGTCAATCACAGTACAATCTGACATGCCCACACAGGGCTGTATTCGGAGCTACATGTGCCTAGTGAGAATAAAAAAACTAGAACAAAACAACAACCTGTATATTTTCTTAACTCAGTGTTTTATATTTCTTTTTGTTTCAGGGTTAAAGGCAGGTGCTGGTGTTTTTTATGGTTGCAAGTCTAGACACTTAAAAAAAAAACCAAAACAGGTAAACATGTCTAAGTCAAAGCAATTCTGGAAGGACTATGAAGTGTCTGCAGGTGTGAGACATCAACAAAATGTAAGATGTAAATGTGTCCCTCCGTGTCACGGTTCAATATAAGACCCTTTTCCTGGGTGTGCGCTATACTGGGCACCTCAGTGTACGCACTGAATAGTGTCGGCAGTGCTTATCAGGTGAAAGGAGATGTTTATTTGCTGTTGGCGATGGATATGTTGCTCAGCCTACACTCAGTACTGCAGTTTTCCGCAGCAGTCCAACAGATTATTTATACCCTGCAGACAGGCCTTTCTGAATTCTTACTTTATCAGAAAATAAATACTGATATGCTGACAGTAGGCATTTCATTTAGTTAGATCACCATTTTAAATGGTTTGTAGCTGAATCGACAGGTTTTAAACCACAAACGCAAAAGTTCATTCAATCATTCAACCCTGCTTGAACACAACCGCTGTGCGATCTCCTGTGATTTATAATGGGCATATTCTTAAATATTACAGAGCTGAAGGAACTGTGAAGTTAAATTTACTTGATAGAAAACATCCCCCTCGCACAAGTCCCCACATCGTAAACACACACACACACACACACACACACACACACACACACACACACACACACACACACACACACACACACACACACACACACACACACACACACACACACAAACACACTATGGGTCCTGTTACCCTTTGTCTGCAGACATGAGGAATAGAAACAGCCTCAGAATCAGGGGTAGTTTAGTTTGGGAAAAGAAAGATTAAAATTAAAGCTAGAACAATGCAGAACAGACTGTTAGGGTGTAGTGCTGGCTCAGGGGTTAAGGCTGTGGGTTACTGATCGGATGGGCAGGGGTTTGAGAACCAGTGCCACCAAGTTGCTTCTGTTGGGCCCTTGAGCATGGCCCTTCATCCTTAAACGGGTGGCTGAATGAATGTGATAAAAACTGTAAGTCGCCCTGGATGATGACGACTGTCCAATACAATGAAGGCAAAACTATTGTATATGTGTATATATATATATATATATATATATATATATATATATATATATATATATATATATATATATATATATATACACACACAGGGAACCCTAACTTTTCACGGTTAATTGGGACCATGATCCCCACGCAACCATCAAAATCCACGAAATAGGATCACCCCCCCCCCTGACGTATATGTACACGTATACAAGTACATAATATCAATAAATACAGATACAATGCTATAAATGCTTATAATAACAATTAAACATTAAAAAAATAATGCATAAGATGTAAATAAAATATAAACACACACACACACACACACACACACATACAGATGGTACTGCATGAGAAGAAGACGACACACATACAGAAGCGGATGTAAGGACACATACACACACACACACACATACACGCAGATACAATGTAAGGAGTTTTGATGGGAGATTTTGGGTTGTTTTTTGTTGGTTTTTTGGGGATTTCTTTTTGGGTTTTTTTTTTTTTTGCATAATTAGCCTTGTTTTTGTGGCATTTTCCTTAACTTTCCCCCTGATTCTTCCTTAATTTCCTTATTTTTTAATCTTATGAATATTAAAAAACAACAAACAAAAAACCCCGCGACGCTCTGAAGCCGCATGAACTGAAGCGCGAAGTAGCGAGGGAGCCCTGTAAATGCAGATAAAATAAAAAATGTTTAATTTTACCCTGGTCCCACAGTGACTGCTGTCCCACTTTGAAGATGAAGATCAGAACGTATTGGCTTGGTTTCAGAAGGTGGAAGTAATGTGCAGCAAAATAAAAACTAAAACCAAACTACAACTGGTCAGTACCCTCAAATTAAATGTCACACATATCCATTAAAATTCAAGTAAAATGAAAAAAAAAAACAAAGACAAAAAATATATGTAATAAACATGTTATAAATAAATAAATAAACAAGTTATAAAACATTAAAATTGTAGAACCTAACAGTTGGGAGAAATCACATGACTGATAGATTGTGCTATCACTGTGCGGTCTTGAAGCCCAAAATTCAACTTCAACAATGGGAGCGGTTGGCCACTGTGGGCATTGATGGGTGGGTTGGGCTGAATGGGGATGGGGGTGGGTTTGCTGAGTTACCCATTAGCTCTGTCAGGGCAGTGCTGGTCTAGTGGATAGGGGCGCAGAATCGCTGATCCTAAGGTTGGGGGTTCGAGTCCCCACAGGGTTGTCACTGTCGTCCCAGTGCAGCTAACTGGGTTATCAAAGGCGGGCCATGTCTGTCACTGTCTATGGTGAGAGGTTGATGGAAAAGAACCATTGCTGACTTTCGTGAAGAGGAGCCGCAAAGCCGTCAGTGTGTTTCTGTCCCGCGCTAAAGAATTGTGACAGGAAGGGCATCCGACGTAAAAACCTCTGCCAAATCAAACGTGCGAATCAGATGATTCACTGTGGCGACTCCCGAGTAAAAAAGGGAAAAAGCCGAAAAGAAAGAAGACCCATTAGCTCTGTCACTACTGGCACTCATGCAATGATGCCTACTGTGGCCTAGTTCTTGAAATCTCACTGGACTCAAGTGGACTGGGTACATCTTTGTAGCGTATCCGAAAATAAACTGACCCCACCCCCCCCGAAAACAACTACAAAAAAAACAACATCAACAAAAAAGCCCCAAGATAACACAGATTACACACTAATTAAACCAATTATAACAAAAATATGTTCAAGCAAACGGCAAGATTTTTCAGGACATCTGTGTTTTTTGTTTTCTGTCGAATAAATTTCTCTTCAGCAGTATGTTTATTTTTAATCAACCACAAGCATTCATCTGTGCAGCATTTCTAGACTGTAATACATATTACTCGTGTTTCGAGCGGTACCTTGATGTGGCGGTGTAGGAGGAAGCCGGTTAGGAGGAGGCAGGTTACATCTGACCATCGAGTCCACCATGGTGGCTTTACTATTGGCTGAGCCAATCGTGCAGTGGATCCTGTCAAAGTCTTTGATGTTGGGCAGTGACGGGATGTTGATCTCAACCTGCGGCAAATATACATGCGTATCAACCATTACAGTAAACGCAGAAAAGAGAAAGCGTTTGAGAACGGAAAAGTCCGATTTATTCCAGAAATGAAAACGGTGACAGCGTGTTGAAATTTATATTCTGATTTACCCTGTCTAGGGTTGAGGTGAGTCTCAGGAACACTGGGCTGAAGGTGGTAGGTCTCATCAGAGATGTACACATACAGTATATAAGGTATATTTACCAAGTTTGTCATAAAAAACCTATTGTTTCCATGTCTTTGGATATTTGGGGGGAGATGAGAGCCAAAAGGATCCTTCACGGATATAGTACAGTGAGACCACGTGAACTTCTGCATCGGCACTAATCCATGTTCAACCATATTGAATCATGATGACATTTTCTGAGTTCCTTCTGCGGCTCAAATTGCCATTTAATGTGAAAATGATGAAGATCATGTGAAATTTAAATGTCAGCTGTCTTCATCCGTGCACATAGTTCTTAAAACTAAACCTCACCTGCTCTGAACGGGCCAATAAATGAGCAGTGAAGATATTATTTACTGGATGGATGGAGGAGCTCATTAATCAGTTTTTTTAAGGAACTCCAACAATGAATGGTTGCACAAATTAGTCCAGCTGGAGCAAAAAAGGTCAATAAGTCCACTTTGTTGGATATTCTAAATCTACAGCGAATACATTATTAAATAAGAACTCATTGGTTAAATTTAGTCGAGCCAATGAGAAGAAATGTGAATGAGTGAAAATGTTTAAGGTCATCATTCATTTGCACAGCTGCTTTATCCATTTCAAGGTCAACACACACACACACACACACACACACACACACACACACACACACACACACACACACACTTGCACAAATGCACACGCGTACACATACACATACACACACATACACACACACACACACGCACACGTGCACACACACATGCATGTGCACACGCACACACACACACACACACACACACACACACACACACAAATGCGCACACACACACACACACACACACACACACACACACACAGGCATGCATGCACACATGTGCACAAATGCACACACACACACACACACACACACACACACACACACACACACAGACATGCATGCACACATGTTCACAAATGCGCACTCACATGCACACATTAAAATTGATGCATCGCAAAAACTTATTTTGCCTAAAAAGTCTACGTTGTCCTACACTGCAAAAATACTATCACAGGAAGTAAAACCATCTTGAGAGTAGCACTTCCTGTTAGAAGACTGCAAGATGCGAGATCTGAGATTATCGAACCCATTTCAAGATTGGAACTCATTTATTCCAGAATCTCGTGTCAAGTCAAATAATCTGTCCAATCATTTATCCTCCAATTCAGTGTTTATTTCTTATAATCTAATAATGCTTTTGCAGTTTCTAATATTTGGATGACGTATACAGTCCTTCAGTATTCATTAGAGTAGATTATGAAATGTATTTACAGCCGACTCAGTGCAGCGTCTACATTACTGGGTAATTAGATAACAGCACATGGGGTTATACAGGTGTTGGGAATTATATAATTTCTATGATCATCATGGCCAATTGACACCCATATACCAACTGCTTCCCTATCACACCACAGCTATCAAGCACAGAACATGAGGGTCACAATGTACTTCCTTTTAAGTTTAAAAATGTACTGCGTTGTATGAGCAATAAATAATGCAGATAAATGTGTCTCCTTATAATGTACACAATAAAGACTACTATGCTATACAGGGATCCCTCGCTACTTCGTGCTTCAATTCTTGTGGCTTCAGTGCATGGCGTTTTTGTTTTTTTTTTTTTTATTCATCAAATTAAAAAATAAGGAAATTAAGAAAAAATAGGGAAAAAGTTAAGGAAAATAAAAGGCCAATCATGCAAAAAAAAAAAAAAAAACCAAACAAAAAAAAACAAACAAAGAAAAACAAAAAACAACCCAAAACTCCCAACAAAACTACTTACATTTTTATGTGAGGTGCGCATCTGAGTGTGTGTGTGTGTGTGTGTGTGTGAGTGTGTGTGTGAGTTTTTGTGTGTTTGTGTGTGTGTGTGTGTGTGTGTGTGTGTGTGTGTGTGTGTGCCCATATGTGTGTGAATTGTGTATTTATATTTTATTTGCATTTTATGCATTATTTTTGAATGTTCAATTGTCATTATAAGCATTTATAGGGTCGAATATGCATTTATTCATATTATATACACATATACATGCATGTATACATCAGTCGGGGGGGGTGAATCTACTTCACGGAATTTGGCGGTCGCGGGGAGATCTCGGTCACCATTAACAGCGGAAAGTGAGGGATCCCTGTTCAGTATATATAAAATTGGAGTTATAGGAATAAATGTGAATTAAGCTTCATCTGGGCTTCTTTCAGCTTTACTAAAGTCCAATAAAGTCTTCCTTAGTCGCCACAGTAATAAATAATAAAGTACAGACTATAAGTACTAGGTAAACACAATACTTATTGTTCGGCTAACTCGGATTAGAATGATGCTTTAGCATGCATTACTGCCATTCTGTACATTCACCATATGGTTTGATTGTGTGGCGGCGGGCGTCACGCTCACAATCGTTCAGGGCGCTTAGCTCTTATAATGATTGCTTGAGAAAGGAAGTTTAAAAATAAGTGTGGTAATTATGGCTCTGACACCTGCACTGTTACCTGCTGGGATCTCTTGCAGCTGAGGTTAGGAGGATGGAAGGAAACTATTTTAACGCACTGCTGTCTTGGGCTCCACAGCCACCCGTTCTTCTCTTCAGCTCGACTGCACTCTGACCTCCTGGTACACCTACAACAGGGAAACACGGCACATGTTGTAGTTACTATGGAAATTTGACCGTCACAGACATGTAGCTCTGTACATGACTGCTGACATTCATCGTTAATTTTCTGTAACCGTTTAATCCTAATTACGGTCGCGGGGAGGCTGGCACCCATCTCAGCCGACTCCAGGCGAGGGCAGAGTACACCCTGGATGGCTCACCAAGCCATCGCAGGGTGGAAACACGCTCACGGTTATGCAGGTACTCCTGTCGAATGTCAGCAATGGGTTCTTTTACATGAACCTCACACCATAGACAGTGAGAGACCTGGCCGGCGGCCTTTGATAACCCAGTTAGTTGCACTGGGGGCAGAAAAAAGATTAAAATATTATTGTGCTGCCAAATACTTATGGACCTAATCGTATGCATATAAAGTGTTTTGTTTTTTTTTTTGCTACGAATTTTCCTGGGAATTTATTGTTGTAAACAATGAAGGTTCCAGTGAGAAGGTCCTCGTTAAGTGACAGCACACATCCATCATACAGTGAACATAATAGACTATCACTTTGCTCCATTTTTTACAGTTTCACTCTGGCCCTACTCATCACCCACTTCTAGCAACATGTTCCTTATTAAAACTATACACTGAATATTTCTCTGAGCTGTATATGTTTAATTCAGGACAGTATTAAAAGTGCATTTCCATTCATCATTTTGAAGAAAATCCAGAATCACTGAACTCAGACAGGATACAAAGCAAACTGTTTGAGCCGTTACGGATGAATGAGCAAACGCATGGACATACAAGCCATAAAAAAACAACAAAAAAAGTGCCCCTCCCCCCCCCCCAAAAAAAAAAAAAAACCAACAAAAAAAAAAAAAAAAAAAAAAAACAGGATGATGGATGAGCATATTCAACAAAATATGAAGCTTCACCCTGCCAATATTAAAGTAATAATAATAAAAAAGGACCATTATTTAACAGGATGAAAACAGTTCAATGCAGCCGTGTGTGTGTGTGGGGGGGGGCACAAACAAGTGCCTGCCCTCACACCAATCCCAAGCCCGGATAAATGCAGAGGGTTGCGACAGGAAGGGCATCCAACGTAAAACTTTTGCCAGAATGCAAAATGCAAACCATAAAGACAAATGTCATACCGGATCAGTCGAGGCCCGGGTTAACAACAACCGCCATCAGTGCTGTTAACCAACAGGGTGCTGGTGGAAATTTGACTACTGTTGGTCGAAGAAGGACAGGTCGAAGAAGGAGAAGCGGGAGGCGTGTCCGTAGGCAGAGAGAGAAGAGGAAAAGCACAAGTTTGGGACTGATAGTAGGGACTTTGAATGTTGGAACTATGGCAGGAAAAGGTAGAGAACTGGCTGACATGATGCAGAGGAGGAAGGTGGACATACTGTGTGTTCAGGAGACCAGGTGGAAAGGTAGCAAGGCTAGAAGCTTAGGAGCAGAGTTTAAGCTGTTTTTTCATGGTGTGGATGGGAAGAGAAATGGAGTAGGAGTCATTTTGAAGGAGGGATTAGACAGGAATGTTCTAGAAGTGAAAAGAGTGTCAGACAGAGTGATGAGTCTCAAGTTATAAAATTGAAGGTGTGATGCTCAATGTTGTTAGTGTTTATGTCCCACAGGCAGGATGTCACCTAAAGGAGAAGGAGAGATTCTGGAGTGAGTTAGATGAAGTGATGCAGAGTACCCCCAGAGGTGAAAGAGTGGTCATTGGTGCAGACTTCAACGGACATGTTGGTGCAGGCAACAGAGGGGACGAGGAACTGATGGGCAGGTTTGGTATCCAGGACAGGAACACAGAAGGACAGACGTTGATAGATTTTGCAAAAAGGATGGAAATGGCTGTGGTGAATACTTTCTTCCAGAAGAGACAGGAGCATAGGGTAACTTATAAAAGTGGAGGTAGGAGCACACAGGTAGACTACATCTTGTGTAGATGATGTAATTTGAAGGAAGTCAGTGACTGCAAAGTAGTAAGGGGTGAGAGTGGTGCCAAACAGCATGGGATGGAGGTGTGCAGGATGATGCTGATGGTAAGAAAGGTGAAGAAGGCAAAGGCAGAGCAGAAGACAATGTGCTGGAAGCTTAAAAAGGAAGAGTGTCATGCTGTCTTCAAGGAGGAGTTGAAACAGGTTTTGGGTGGTCAGGAAGTGCTTCCAGATGGCTGGACAACTACAGCTAATGTGATCAGGGAGACAGGTAGGAGAGTTCTTGGTGTGTCCTCTGGAAGGACAGGAGATAAGGAGACTTGGTGGTGGAATGAGGAAGTGCAGGAGTGTGTACAAAAGAAGAGATTAGCTAAGAAGAAGAAATAGAGATGGGAAGGACGTGCAGCAAGTTAGAGTGATAAAACACATAGTGGGAAATGTGTTGACTGATGACAGAAGTGTGCTGGGAAGATGGGAAGAATACTTTGAAGAGCTGATGAATGAGGAAAATGAGAGAGAAAAAAGAGTAGAATAGGTGACTGTTGAGGACCAGGAAGTAGCAAAGATTAGTAAGGGTGAAGTGAGGAGGGCATTGAAGAGGATGAAGACTGGAAAGGCAGTTGGTCCTGATGACATACCGGTGGAGGTATGGAAGTGTCTAGGAGAGGTAGCAGTAGAACATTCAACAAGGTCCTAGAGAGTGAGCAGATGCCGGAGGAGTGGAGGAGAAGTGAGCTGGTGCCCATTTTAAGAGCAAGGGAGACGTGCAGAGTTGTGGCAACTACAGAGGGATAAAGTTGATGAGCCATACGATGAAGTTATGGGAAAGAATAGTGGGAGCTAGACTAAGGGCAGAGGTCGGCATTTGTGAACAACAGTTTGGTTTCATGCCAAGAAAGAGCACCACAGATGCAGTGTTTGCCTTGAGGATGTTAATGGAGAAGTACAGAGAAGGTCAGACGGAGCTGCATTGTGCCTTTGTGGATCTGGAGAAGGCATATGACAGGGTGCCGAGAGAGGAACTGTGGTATTGCATGAGGAAGTCTGGAGTGGCAGAGAAGTATGTGAGAGTGGTGCAGGACATGTATAAGAGATGTAATACAGTGGTGAGGTGTGCTGTCGGTGTGACAGAAGAGTTTAAGGTGGAGGTGGGACTGCATCAAGGATCAGCTCTGAGCCCCTTCTTGTTTGTTATGGTGATGGACAGGCTGACAGACGAGGTTAGACAAGAATCTCCATGGACTATGATGTTTGCAGATGACATTGTGATCTGTAGTGAGAGCAGAGAACAAGTGCAGGAAAATCTAGAGAGGTGGAGGTATGCCCTGGAAAGGAGAGGAATGAAGGTTAGCCTCAGTAATACAGAATACATGTGTGTGAACGACAAGGACCCAAGAGCAACGCTGAGGTTACAGGGAGCAGAGATAAGGAAGGTGGAGGATTTTAAGTACTTCGGCTCAACAGTCCAGAGCAATGGAGAGTGTGGAAAAGAGGTGAAGAAGCATGTGCAGGCTGGTTGTAATGGTTGGAGAAAAGTGTCCGGTATGATGTGTGATAGGAGAGTATCGGCAAGAATGAAGGGAAAAGTGTACAAGACGGTGTTGAGGCCAGCGATGTTGTATGGTTTAGAGACAGTGGCCCTGGGGAAAGGACAGGAGGCAGAGCTGGAGGTAGCAGAGATGAAAATGTTGAGGTTCTCTTTGGGAGTAACGAGGATGGATAGGATCAGGAATGAGTGCTTCAGAGGGACAGCACATGTAAGATGTTTTGGAGACAAAGTCAGAGAGGCTCGATTGAGATGGTTTGGAAATGTACAGAGGAGGGCTAGTGGGTATATTGGTAGTGGGATGCTGAGGTTGGATCCACCAGGCAGAAGGCTGAGAGGAAGACCAAAGAGGAGATTTATGGATGTGGTGAAGGAGGACATGAAGGTAGTTGGAGTAAGAATAGAAGATACAGAGGATAGGGGGAGATGGAGGCGGGTGGTTTGCTGTGGCGACCCCTGAAGGGAAAAGCCGAAAGGAAAAGAAGAAGCAGAAGAAGAAGATGAGATGAAAACAGCTCAAAACGCCATCTACTGGCTGCAATCATCCTGAAAGGCCAATGCTGACGTAGAATCAGGCGTTTGGTACCGCTCTTCAAAGTGAAGGTAAAGAAGGTAAAAGTGTAAATGAAGTCATGAGTGTTTTTTTTTTGTGTTTTAGCCTAGTGATGGTCTGGCAAGTTCTTTCAAATCTATCAAGCTGTTGCCTGGATGTGGCTGAGATGGGCTTTTATCTTTTGCAATGCAAGGAGGTTAATTGGCTTCAGAAAATGAACTGAAACTCAAACGAACTTGCCCATCATATCCAGTATGACATCATTTTTAGACTTAAGCCTTGATATTCCGGCATGGTGACGTAGGGGTGAGCACATATGCATCACAACAAGAAGGTCATGGGTTCGATTCTCAGCCTGGGTGTTTCTGTGTGGTTTGTATGTTCTCCCTGTGCTTGTGTGGGTTTCCTCCGGGTACTCAGGTTTCCTCCCACAGTCCAAAAACATACACAGTAGGTTAATTGGCGGTTCCAAATCGCCCATAGGTGTGAGTATGAGTATGAATGGTTGTGCGAGTGTTGGCCTTGCGATGGCCTGGCGAGCTGTCCAGGGTGTACTCTGCCCTTGCCTGGAGTCGGCTGAGACTGGCACCAGTCTCCCCGTGACCCTAGGATGAAGCGGTTCAGAAAATGAATGAATGAATGAATGAGTCTTGATATAGCAGTACGACATAATCTCTGACATATCCATGTTTGTATATCAGGTTTTCTTTTCCAATCTATAGTTGGTTCAGAATATATACACATATATATATATATATATATACATATTTTGCATTAGACATGAACAGAAAAGATCGATCTTTTTTTTTTTTTTTTTTTACCTGCCCTCCAAAACACACCAGCCACAGTATGGGTCTTTCTGGGCCACACAGGATCTGCAGTCAGGCTTCTGGTGGCACGTCTGCACTGGTACCTGAGTAATCTATATGCCCAGAAAGAAACAGCGAGGAAAGACAGGCTTATTTTAAGCTAAGCCGCCTTGATTGAATGTCATTATAAAACCATACGTGCCACATTAGTGGGCGGCGTACGCAAAAAAGGCATCAGAGCACATTTCTACAACATCAAACAAAACCCACAGGCATAGAAATGAACTCCATCCCAACACAACAGGCTTAATGCCTTGATAAATGACTTGAGTGTGAGGCACCTTTTTCTCCGTAGTGATGTATATGTGACTCTGGGTCTTGTCGAAGAAAAGATTCTTATTCACGTGCTCACCCATGGTGTCCCCAGGAACCCTGTTGTACACTTCTGGTTTGCTTGACAAATGAACCTGCATGGGTGGAGAACAATAGACACTGAGCACGTCGCAATTATAACAATGCAGCGTGGGACAAGAGAAATCAGTCAACCTGCAGCTGAAACCCACACAGCGCATCTCACTGATTTGAGACATACCTGACACAATGCCTCCCTAAACGGACCGACCACGAGCCTGTTAATGACCAAAACCTCCAGGATCTTGCACCGAAACGCCAAAAATAGCCGCCTCCACTTCTCATTCTGAGTCGATACGGCCGGGCTGACTGAAAAGCGAGACACCCTGTTTTTCAAATATAGTCTTTCTCCCTCATGTTTAATCTGACACACTTCCAAGCCTAATGAAGAATCCATGTAGGAGGCTTCTCTACATTACCGAAAGTAGCGGCTGAATGTGACGACTGACTCATGATCTAAAAACAATTCTCTTCTGTCTTCACTCACAGTGTGTCTCAGGGAAAGGGACGTGCAGTGGAAGACAGGATTTTTATTATTTATTATTTTATGTTAAATCCAAGACATTCTAAATCGGCCTCATATGCACATTTTCTCTTTTGTGTGTGCATTACTGGATAGCATGTGAGAGTCTGCTCATTTTGGCAGACCTGTAACTCCGAACCCAGACCTGCAATTTTTTTTCTTTATTACATAAGAAAACATCCAACAACAACAACAACTTCATATATCTGGAACCTGCGACGCCTTGAAACACTGTTGTCACTTTTCTTTCCATTTTTACTTCTTATATAACATAACCAGTTTACCTCCTCTTGCATTCAAACCCACAACATGCATTCTAGCCAAGCTAAAACTCTGAAAGCGTCACTACTGCTATCTTTGTTTCTCTCCTTTTTTGGCTTCTGCCGTGTAACTGTAACCTACCTTCAATACCTCTCCCATGGTGTTCCCTACAAAGGCAACGGTGTGATCATTTTCCACAGCAATAGCCACAGCAGTCAGATGACCTCGAGCCCGTTTGGTGAAGAACGGCTCAGCCTGCAGGGCAAACTCTGGCCTGCTTGCCAACGGGGAGCGGAGGAACTCTGCTCCACACCTGTTTTGGTCCACAATTTCTTTCTACAATGGAGCAAATACTACAATTAAAAGAAACCTGATGTAAATCTGAAAATGGAAAAAGTGGGTGTTGCCTAAAATGTTGCGTGAACATTTTTGGTTGAATTATAACGCCAGTTCCAAACAAGTTTGATCAGGAAATGTTATATGCGTCCAGCCGAAACATGCTAGAAAGTTTGAATTGGTATAAAATCAAAATAGGGGCAGTGGTGGCCTCGTGGTATAGCGTGCTGGATTGCTGATCTTAAGGTTGGAGGTTCAAGTCCCACTCTCCACAAGGTTGTCACTGGTCCCCCCCCCCAGTGCAGCTGACTGGGTTATCAAAGGCTGGCCACGTCTCTCACTGTCCATGGTGTGACGTTCATGTAAAAGAACCATTGCTAACTTTCAACAGGAGCAGTTGCATAGCCGTCAGCATATTTCCGCCCTGCGATGGCCTGGCAAGCTGTCCAGGGTGTACTCTGCCCTCGCCCGGAGTCGGCTGAGATGGGCGCCAGCCTTCCCGTGACTCTCATTAGGATTAAGCGGCTACAGAAAATGAACTGATGAAAATCAAAATATCCCGACTTTACTTACTAGCACAACTCAATGCCAAATATGATCAAGAAATCTCGGTTTATAAAATAGTTACTACGTTCTGATCTGGAATTTGAATTGATTACGGCCGCATATATGGACATACTGATGATTAGTTTTAAGCTTCAAGTTTTATTATGCACAATTAACAATAGAGCATTGCTCGTGGTCTTCGGAATATCAGGTTGTGCTGCTTTAAAAACAGATTCTGTCATGGAGATCACTGCAAGGGCTCAGGAACACCTCCAGAAATCACTGTCTGTGAACTGAGATGTAGGCTTTTGAACTGAAAATTAATAACACATAAGTCTTTTGGAATTGGGGTTATAAATATGAATCCTACTGATGTGGCAAAGTGGAAAAAAAACCAAATGTTGGAAGAAAATCAAGGGACAGAAATGTCAGCACTGTCGGCATGGTTTGCAAGTTCTACCTCTGACAACCTCAGCTTCATCACTCAGGAGATTTGCTTAAATCCGCTCTATACGCTCGTACCTTTGTTTAGACAGGCATGTAATTTTTTTAAGGAATTTATCAGCTTATACGACTGGGAACGGTCATACAGAAGGAACTGCTGCGTGGAATTTAACAAGTCCACTTCATCCACTCATTCGATAGTGTTCACTACATAGAACAGTCAGCAGGGATAAAGACAGACAGATGTTATACTTATATCTTATACTAAAGGATGTTACACGGCTCCATACTCATCTGCCGGATATTCCGTAGACATTATAATCTGTTTCATATAAACAAATTGCATAACATTAGGGCAATTTAACCTTTAATGAAATTTGTTAAACAACACAAACAAAATCTGTATTTATATTCATCGTTAAGATTTCAGCGTTTCCTTTGCAAACATCTATTTACCTTAAGGTCTGCTTAAGTTCGATTGTATGATTTTTATTCTATGCGTGTCTCAGCTGTGGTGTATGAGCCTCTTTTTTTTTTTTTTTTTTTTGGGGGGGGGGTTTAATTTTGTTATGAATAATACATCTTTTGTTTTATTATTGCTGGCTGAAATTCTATGAGTCAGTCAGCGATACGTAATATCCAATAAGTATCAACTCAGCACTGTTAACGCCTTACTGGGTTTCACTGTGGTGTTACACATGGACATTGAATAGGACACAAGACCACCATTCAGTCATTCATTCATTCATTTTCTGAACCACTTAATCCTAATTAGGGTCACAGAGAGGTGGGCACCCATCTCAGCTGACTCTGGGCAAGGGCAGACTACACCCTGGATAGCTCTGCACACTACCGGCTATGCAACCTTCTCTTGTCGAAAGTCAGCAATGGTTCTTTTACATGAACTCCTCACCATAGACCGTGAGAGACATGGCCAGCCTTTGATAACCTGGTTAGCTGCACTGTGGGGACAGTGACACCCTTGTGGAGAGTGGGACTCGAACCCCAAACCTTAGGAGCAGTGATCAGCGCCCTATACCACTAGGCCACCACTGCTCTTGTTTTCATGGTGTGATGTTATATAATGTTTTTTAAAAAACACAGTTCACAGATCTGGTTGGACTAAACAAAAATAGCACTTTCAGTAAGGCTCAGAGTCACATGACAGAACGCAATGCGTGATGATTATATCTATTTACTGATGTACATGATCCGTGAGTTTCACATTTGGGTGTGGCTCTGATTCCATAATTACATTTACATTTATTTATTGTACAGGAACATTAAGCTCATAGAGACAGAGATGTACTGTACCAGATTATAGCTTAATAGCTAGTTTCCATCTGTAGTCCCTAATTTAGAACGGCCAATTAACCTACAGTGCATGTCTTTGGATTGTGGGAGGAAACCGGAGCACCCGGAGGAAACCCACACAAGCACAGGGAGAACATGCAAACTCCAACACAGAAACGCCCAGGCCGGGAATCGAACCCGGGCCTTCTTGCTGTGAGGCGGACGTGCTAACCACTACGCCACCGTGCCGTATGGCATTTCTCTAATGCTCTTATCTACAACGACTGAATTTTTTTTATCTTATTAATAAGACAGCAGTTAAGGGCCTTGCTTAAGAGCCCAGGAGTGCCATACTGGTGGTACTGTGGCTTGAACCACTGACATTCTGATCAGTAACCCAGAGCCCCAAAATGTACCTGTGATAAATTAGTATTACTAGCTATTTAAAACGATCTCATCAGGTATGACCTAGGGGGCAGTGGTGGTCCAGTGGTATAGGGCACTGGATCGCTGATCCAAAGGTTGGGGGTTCGAGTCCCACTCTCCACAGGGTTGTCACTGTCCCCCCCCAGTGCAGCGAACTGGGTTATCAAAGGCGGGCCATGTCTGTCACTGTCTATGGTGAGAGGTTGATGTAAAAGAACCATTGCTGAGTTTGGTAAAGAGGAGCTGCAAAGTCGTCAGCGTGTTTCTGTCCCTCCCTAAAAAGGGTTGTGACAGGAAGGGCATCCGACGTAAAAACCTCTGCCAAATCAAACGTGCGAATCAGATGATTCGCTGTGGCGACTCCCGAGTAAAAAAGGGGAAAAGCCGAAAGGAAGACAGACAGACAGACATCAGGTATGACCTCAGTGGCTGCTTCTGGCAACATCAGTCCTTGCCCCTTGTCAAAGTCTGTGTGAGTGCTGCGACTCTAGGCATGCTCAGACATTGTTCCTTCCTCATTGGCTGTTCCAGCCTGATAGTGAAACGGACTGGCTGGGCTGTGTCACTGACCCGTGTCGAGCATAACACGTTATCTGCCGGTGCTGAGCTGCACACAGAACAAGCTCAGAAATTGTGGAATATATTTGGTTTATGCTCCTCAACAAACTGAAGACAATAAAGCCGAGCTGTTAAAGCTGCATGAACTACTTTGGATTTACTGTTATGCTCATCTCTGGAAGCGTTCTCATTCTCAGAATCACTAGAATGTGATGCCGCATTGTCATCACAGGACTCCTCACTCTCTGGTTCAAACTGGTAACCAGTTACACCCATTTCCTTCAAAGTGCTGCCATGGAGGTGTCTTGAACGCTTTGTTTTTTTTTGGTCGGCTCCAAACTTACGAAATTAATCCGTTCCAGAGCCCTTTTCGTCACGCGGAGATTTTGTAAGTAGGGGTCGCATCTTACATGTTAAATGCCTAATTTGTTCCATGGCTCCAGTCTTTGGACTGGATAAACCCCATAAACCCTTTAAAAATGATAAAAGTACACTAATTTTGTATGAAATATGTGTTAAGAGTAAAAGAAAATTATTTATTAAACCATTTAATGAACATATTAAACCTTTTTTTTTAACATATTTATTAATTAAACCATTATTAAACATTTTTTATTAACACACACACACACACACACACACACACACACACACACACACACACACACACACACACACCTCTCTCTCTCTCTCTCTCTCTCTCGCGCGCGTGCACACTGCAGGCCATACCCACAATACATGGAATTCAAAGCGCATTCCCTGCTTGACAAACTCAACTTTAATTTGATTCCTTGAGGGATCGGAATTCCAGATGAGCTCAAATGCGCCCACATTTATTAAACATTTACTGAATTAAACAACTTAAAAAACTAAACTAAAAACTAAAGAGTGAAGCTTCCTTGTGTCTCTATCTGGGAGGCCAGCAGGGCGGGATGTTGAGAGACAGCCAATGAGAGAGCAACTCGCGCGTCGATTGGTGCGTTTGAATTTTGAATTTCTTATCGTAAGAGAGGGCTGTTTCGTATCTCGGGGATGGAAACTGAGGAAAATGTTTTTCGTAACCAGGGGATTTCGTACACAGGGGTCTTTGTAAGTTGGGGGCCGACTGGATTGATAAATTATTTTTCTATAGCATGAGCAGGCCCAAGTCCCCATACCAGCTAATGCTCCGGTGATGATGTTGAAGTGATCGCTATGGATTGGTAGGTACAGTAGTCTGTTGGGCTTTTCACACCTGAGCCATAGTGGCTCATCAGGCCGGTGCTTATCCCCAGATTCTGTAGCCTGAAGCGACCAGGAGTTCAACTCCTGCTGGATGGGACGCTAGTCCATCGCAGGTTACCTTCCCAGTATATTTTTACTGGTACCCATTTATACTGCTGGGTGAACAGAGGCACACTTGTGGTTGAGACCTTGCCCAGGGTTCTTAGCACAGTGGGAGTCTAACTGGGATTCGAACACACAACCTCCTGATCATGAGCGCAGCACTCGAACCACTATACCTCCGTCCCCACTCGATTGCGATGGATTAGCATTTATAAAACCCTTCCAAACTCTAAACTTGGCAAGGTGAGAAAGGCCACACCCACGTTGATTTACTAAAGTCTTCATTGTAGTACTTACACTATGTCGATGTGCACATGGATTGCTCGCACTGGATATGTAAGGGCTGTACACTGCTGGTCTTCCACCGATCTTCCCGTAGTCGGTGTAGCAGGCACTGAGGATGTCCTCAACCCTCTCGTTAATCCGCTTTAACGGATACATGCAAAGAGCCGAATCTGTTGCGTTCTCGCCATCTGGAGTGGCCACTATAAACAGCACTTTATCCCAGACAGTAATGGTTCCGTATGAACCTGAATTCAGCATGGTGCGGGCTAGCTCCTTTCCCGGCTCGGTCACATATGCAGCCTGGACTTTATTATGGTAAACGCCATTCACACTGCAGTTCAGCTGCAACTCGGTGTAGGAGTAATAACCTTCGTCTTTCTCACACAGACGGGACACGAAAGTGAAGTTCTTGTTGTCGGTCCCACCCTGCGTGCGTGAGAAGAGAAAATACACGAAACCCGAGTCCTTAAAGACAAAACGGAATTGGTGCTGGTACTTGGGCGCAAAAGGAATGGCCTGGACGGCCGAGGCCTCCACGATGCTCTCGAATACAACCCACTCTTTGTAGTTCTCCAGGATGCGTGTGGTGATCAGCTTTGGGTTGTCCTCCTGGCTGCCGTAGCCCTTACCAACCAGAAAGACCTTGAATGGCTTTTTGTCTGAATCATCTTTGAACTGAAATGTTGCCACGATCCCAACGACAGAAACGCTTTCCTCAATGCTCGCGGCGTACGTTCTCTCTCCTTTACTGTCGCTGTAGTAGATCTGCTGATTCACGTTACTGAGGTTCAGCAGAGAGCAGATTCCTCTGTACACGCTCCCGCACGCTATCAAAGAGCCGTTCGCAGAGTGCACCAGAAGGAGCTTGTTGACATTGTTCGTGTCTTTGAGGTCCGCAGACATGCACGTGGAACTGGACACAGGGGGAGTGCAGCTGCGCGCATCTTTCTTAGGTCCCGTCTCTGCTTTTGCTTCCAGCTTGAGGGACGCATCGAGCTGGTAAATGGCATTGACGGCGCCCAGGTAAATTCTGCCTGTCAATGGGTCCTGCACTACATTGTTGATGCGGGTGAGGGTGGAATACTCCAAAATTGTCCCCTCAGCACAAAACGAGGAGACGCACACCAACAACAGGACCATCTGCACCCAATCTCCCATTTCTGCAAAAAGACAAACAGGAAAGAGATGTTTTTAGGAAAGAAATTGAGCAAAGATACCTTCGTAGAACAGTATTACTCTTTACTGTGGTTGTTGTTGTTGTTGTTGTTGTTGTTGTTGTTTTGATGAAGCTTAAAGCTTTCATTAAGAATATTAAGATATCGATCTAAATAGACTATCTGAATACAAAATGATAGTCGACAATCACTATCCCTAATCTATGTCTCTCTCTCTCTCTCTCTCTCTCTCTCAGAGGACATTAATCTTAGTTTGGTCACAGCTGCTCAAGCACAGTCAATCATCTGTTGCTTATCTCATTACAAATAAATGACAACAAGACAATCCAACTCACAGTGATGCTCAAACACTACAAAACCACACACACACACACACACACACACACACACACACACACACACACACACACACACACACACACACACACACACACACTCAGGAAATGCAACCCTCCCAAGACCTGTTTACACTCTTGCTCTCTCTCCCTTTGTCCCCTGTCTCTCTCTTACACACCCATAGACACAATGCACCCCTCCCAAGACCTGTTTACACTCTCTCTCTCTCTCTCTCTCTCTCTCTCTCTCTCTCTCACACACACACACACACACACACACACACACACACACACACACACTGGTACGTATAACGTGAGGAAACAATACATACACTTTCATTGATTTCTTAAAGACCTCCCCCGACCATAAGCATAACCAACACTTGCCTAACTGTAACACACGACATCACCATAAAATGTAATCATTTAATCTTGGGATGGGCATTGTTGTCTAAATAAAGCAGACACGTCCCCATAATATGTCTGTGTAAATAGATTTAGATCCCCCACAACCAGACAAACAAAGACACACACACACACACACACACACACACACACACACACACACACACACACGTTTATCCTTGTAAGCTGATCCACAGGTGTTGCAGTCAGTGCAGTGTTCGCAGTGACTTTACTTTTTATTCCAGTCACACAATTAAACCTACGGCCATATGGGCTAACGGGCACACGTGTCGAACCAAAAAAAAAAAAAAAAAAAAGTCTCCCACATGGCTGAGCATGGACGGATGTTTTGTTACGTTAACCTGTCTTTCCCTGCAGCTCCAATCATGTACACGGCTCATTATCCATTCACCCCCAGGGCTCCGTTAATTTCAGCCACACACTCATTTCCATAAAAAGCTCCTGTCCCTCTATTGCCCCACTTTATTCTGTGATTCCCCCTCAACCCTCCGTCCTCTTCTGAGAATAAAGCTCATTTATTTTATATTCCATTTCTCCAGGTGAACGTGCCTGCCCTTTTTAATTCATACCCTTAAACAATTTGAAGCAATGCATGAGTGTAGGATTGGTGGAGCAATAATAACTCGCACATGGCGCTGATTGTCTTTGCAGCAGATCCTAAAATATCACGTTTCATTATTATTTCATCCTCGCTGATCTATTCAATACAACACTACGTACAGCATTTCGCTGAAGTCCACGGTGATCTCTACAGATCTGGTAATCAGGTTGCTTTTGTTAGCAACAGATAAAGTTATCTTGCTTTTACGACTGTATACAGTGGTACCTCACCTTACGATAGTCTCAGCAAACGAAAAATCCAGGTTACGAAAAACATTTTCCAAAGTTTTTTTTTCTCGGTATACGAAACAAGTTCTCCTTAAGAAACACGCTATTCAAACATTCAAACAATGCACGAGTTGCTTTCCCATCAAACATCCCGCCCCGCCAGCCTCCCATTGGCTAGGGGGGATGATGCAGCTACCTCCCATTGGCTATCTCCCAACATCCCGCCCCAGTGACCTCCCTTTGGCTAGCAGGGATGACGTGTATCCTTCCCATTGGCTATCTCCCAACATCCCGCCCCGCTGGCCTCCCATTGGCTAGGAGGGATGACGCAGCTCCCTCCTATTGGCTATTATGGAGTTGCATCTCCCATAATGCTTTTCGTGTAAAAGACAGAGTTACTGTTGTTTCATGTTTTATTTTTGACTCAGGCTTTTAACCTTCCATAAACATTTATAAGATTATAACTCTGCTAAGAAGACATGGTCAACACATGTGCACATGCACACACACACACACACACACACACACACACACACACACACACACACATACACACACACACACACACACACACACACACACACACACACACACACACACACACACATACATGCACATGCACGCATGCGCGTATGATTTCCGGTGCGAGTGAAAAGAAGAAGCGGGCTCGTGGCATGCGGTTGAGTGATATCGCAAAGGAATATGGCCAAACCTGTCTACCATCGGTACGATATTGAAGCAGAAGGAGGTCTTAAAAGGTATACTTTTAAAATTTAAAGGGTTTATGGGGTAGTATTGGGGCCTTGGAACGAATCCCACGTTTTACATGTAAAATGCGGTTCAATTTACGAAAAATCCAGGTTAAGAAAAAGGCTCTGGAACGGATTAATTTCGTAAAATGAGGTACTACTGTATTTCCACCCAGTCCACATAGAGTGTAATCTCGGATCTAAAAAGTCCAGTTTTATTTCCGCTCCATCTGAAATCACACCACTACTGTGTCACAAAGAGCTTAAGCAAGAATTGCTTGGGTCAGAGTTACTTACAGATACACACAGGGATGTCAGCCAGGGATAAAGAATCTATTAATTAGACCTACACACTAATCAAGGAACGCCAAAAGAGCTTGAACCGAGATTGACTTCAAACCATGACAACCGGCTCCTGTACAAGAAAGAAATGGACTTTGAGTATTCAGATGGATCGCTGGTGGAAAATTATTGAAGAATCAGCCGTGTGCCCCAAGTTCAGGGTGGGTCAGGATGTCGATAAATTATTATTGCAATATGAACATTTATATCATCAGCCAAGTGATGGAGCAGAAAGAGCAACTTTCCTCCAGAAATGAGAGTCTTTTAGCTCCATCAATAGCATTAAGAAGCCTGTATAATGTAACAGGGTCATTAGCACTATCTTAATACTGTCAATATTCTAATAAACATATACACAGGGATCCCTCACTTTCCTCAGTTCATTGGGACTGAGATCCCTCGGCAACCGTAGGATCAACCCCCCCGACTGACATATACGTACAGTACATGTATATGTGTATATAATATCAATAAATACATATTCAACACCTATAAATTCTTATAATAACAATTCAACATTCAAAAATAATGCACAAGATGTAAATAAAATATAAATACACACATACAGACGCACGCGCGCACACACTCAGATGCGCACCTCAAATAAAAATGTGAGTAGTTTTGTTGCGGGGTTTTGGGTTGTTTTTTTATTTTTGTTTGTTTGGGGGTTTTTTTTTTGCATAACTGGCCTTGTTTTTGTGGCATTTTCCTTAACTTTTTTCCCCATATTTTTCCTTAATTTTCTTATTTTTAAATTCGATGGATATTTAAAAAAAAAAAAAAAAACATGATGCACTGAAGCCGCATGAATTGATGCGCGAAGTAGCGAGGGATCCCTGAAAACTATATATACGTATGCACTGTATATGTACAGTCTATACAGGGTGGCATGGTGGCATTGCCGTTAGCACATCCACCTCACAGCAAGAAGTGGTTGTGTTCAAAGCCCGAGTTTGGAAAGGACATTTCTGTGTGAAGTTTGCATGCTGTCCTAATGTGGGTTTCCTCCAAGTGCTCTGGTTTCCTCCCACAGGACAAAGAAATGCCCGTTAGGTAAACAGGCTGTTCCAAATCAATTCTAGGTGTGACTGTTAATTGTTGTTTGCCCTTCGATGGGCTTGCAAGCTGTTCAGGGTGTACTCTGCTCATTTCAGCTGAAATCGGCACAACCTCCCCTTGAATGTGGTACAATGGAACCTTGGCGGTCGAACGAATCTTTAGTCGAACAAATCAGAGTTCGATCAAAAAAGATGAGGAAAATCTGCTTTGGTGTTTGAACAAATGCTTAGAGTTGGAAAGGATCAGAGCCGAGTATGCTGATCACTGCTCAGTGTTCAGTAAAGTGGTACCTCACCTTACGAAAATATTCCGTTCCAGAGCTTTTTTCGTAATCTGCATTTTTCGTAAGTTGAACCGCATTTGACATGTAAAACGTGTGATTCCTTCCAAGGCCCCCCAATACTACCCCCTAAACCCTTTAAAAATTATAAAAACATACCTTTAAGGCCTCCTTCTGCTTCAATATCGTACCGATGGTAGACGGGTTTGGCCATATTCCTTTGCGATATCACTTCAGCCCGTTTTTTCTTCTCACTCGCACCAGAAATCACACGTGCGTGTGTGTGTGCGTGTGTGTGTGTGTGTGTGTGTGTGTGTGTGTGTGTGTGCGCACGCGCATGTTGACCATGTCTTCTTAGCAGAGTTATAATCTTACAAATGTTTATGGAAGGTTAAAAGTATGAGTTAAGAAATAAAGCATAAAACAACAATAACTCTGTCCTTTACACCAAAAGCATCATGGTGGTTTCAGCTCTATAATGGGCAATGGGAGGTAGCTGCGTCATTCCTCCTAGCCAATGGGATCCCTGTCCAAGATGGCGTCAGGTGGACCTGTCCAAGACGGCGCTTGAGTGAAGGCGATACGAACGACAGCTCAGTTGTTAGCCAATGGGAGGCCAGCGGGGCAGGATGTTTGAATGTCATTGTGGGAGAGCAGCTTGTGCATTGTTTGAATGTTTGAATGGCGCGTTTAAATTTTTAAGATGGCGCTTTTTGTAACGTGAACGTGTTTTGTGTCCTGAGACAAAAATTTTAGGAAAATGCTTTTTGTAACCTGAATTTTTCGTTTGGTGAAACTTTCATAAGGTGAGGTAGTACCACTGTGCTTTCAATGAGAGAGAGTCTCGTAATGCGTATTGTGTTTATTTATCACATCACGGCTACTTTAACCCTGAACCCCGAGTCCGAAGAAAAGCAGCAGTAATGCTACTGCAAAGGAAAAGAGAAAAGTCATGAGAACATGAAGAATCAACTGCGATCAAGAGACAGAGAAGGGAAAAACCGCCACACCCACTCAAAGCAATAACGCCAACCCCCATCTCTCCTCCTTATCCATCCACATACGCCGACACATCACAACCAGAAAGGTATGTAAACAAACACAGCACATAATTATGTTACATATTAATATTATCTTTTACTCTTTTGTACATCAATATATGTATTGTGTATTAATATGTTTCATAAACACACTCGTTTTCAAATTATATAAAACTACTGACAGAAGTAAACATTCATCTGGACGCATTGATCTACTTTTAACTATCTCTGATGGCAATATCATTTCACTCTTCGAACAAATCGCTAATCGACCATATCTTTGGTACGAATTGTGTTCGATCACTGAGGGTCCACTGTAGTAGAATAAAACTTAAAGCTGTTCAGCAAATGATGATATAAATACACACACACACACACACACACACGTACACAATGATGAGCTGTCCAGGGTGTACTCTCCAAAAGTCGGCTGAGATGGGAATCAGCCTCCCCTGCAACCGTAATTAGAATGAAGTGGTTCAGAAAATGAATGCATGAGCAGACAGCCTGCTGTATAAAGCTGAAAACGTTATGTAAGCATGTTCCTCTGTCAATGGTAAAAAAGATCAATAGTATCGGTAAGATCACCATGGACCCACGACCAGGTCGACCTGGACCATCAGAAAACATACCTTCTCTCTGAGAAAAAAATCAGTCGAAAAGAATCCCTGTTGCAAGGCTGCAGATATTGCAGAAGATGTCCAGAGAGCACTGTCCCCACAGTGAGGCAACTTTCCCCCAACCTTGGGATCAACACGGGCTTTGGGTTGTCACTTCGTCTTACAAAATTAAACAAAACAAACCATTACATCACTAGTGGTGAAGGACTCATTCCAGAAGACCAACGTGGACTGCACATCGCCCTGATGCTATTGAGAGTTTGTGGGGTGTACGTAAAGATAAAAGAGACACCTGCTCACACTCACCTGCACCCCATGATTAAAAAATAAAATGCCACAGTAGATGTCCCTGAATTGAACAGGTGTATTCAGTCACAACCAACTTGCATCTGGGACATAACGTTTTAAATATTCCAAGATGCCGAGCCAATCAAATCATGCCTTAAAGCAGTGGTCTCCAACCTTTTTTGCACCAGGGACCAGTTTTATGTATGAAAATGTTTCCGCGGACCGGTTAGAGTCTACTCTGTAGTCCTGTTTTGGTGGTTGTCACCGCAAAAAAACCCATCTCACAAAGAATTGTGCTTGGAAACGGAAGAAGGACTTTCGGTGCTCCTGTGGTAATGTCAAGAACAGTCCATTTTCAAAATAAGACCTGGAAGCTCCAATAAAAAAGATTTTGTTTGCGGACTGGTATCAAATGATCCACGGACTGGCATCGGTCCATGGACCGGGGGTTGGGGACACCTGCCTTAAAGCGTATAATAAATATAAACACACACATTGCTACTGGTTACTGGTGAGTTGACGCGCTTCCGGAATCACTGGCCCTTGCAGCTATCTGCTCTTTCTCAGCGAGGCCAGAATCCCTCCTGGACATCACTGGCTGCTGTAAACTTTTCCTCATGTAGCATTAGCAACCAAACAGACGTGTCAGGTAGGGCTTGGCACGCTCAGGGTAAAACCACACTGACAGCTATGCGGCTGCATTTTCAAAAGTCAGTGATGGTTCTTTTACATCGAGCTCACTGAGAGACACGGCTGGCCTCTGATAACCCAGTTAGCTGGACGGACAGCGAAAACCTGTTGAGAGTGGGGCTTGAACCCACAACCTTAGGAGCAGTGATCCAGCACCATTACCACCAGGCCACCACTGCCCACACAACGCGAACATCGTGATAAATATCATTGTTATAAAATGTAAAAAAAATAATCACAATATTATGTTTAGGTTACAGTGCCAAGCCCGGGCAGCGGTGGCCTGGTGGTAATGGTGCTGGATTACTGATCCCAATGCTGGGGGTTCAAGTCCCACTTTCAACAGGTTGTCACTGGGTTATCAAAGGCCAGCCATGTCTCTCACTGTCTATGGCAGGGGTCTTCAATCTTATCCACAAAGGGCCGGTGTGGGTGCAGGTTTTCACTTCAACCAAACAGTAGCCACACCTTCTATCTGTTTCCACCAATCACTGATCATCAAAAGAAAAGAAAAGAAAAGAAAAACAAACAAACTAGATTGGACATTACTGTTTCACCTCTGAACCAGGGCCATCTTGGTGAGATCACCTTGCTTTAAGACTTAACGCAGGGTGATCTCACCAAGATGGCACCAATTCAGGTGGAAACAGGTAGAAGGTGTGGCTACTGTTTGGTTGAAGTGAAAAGCTGTACCCACAGCGGCCCTTTGTGGATAAGATTGAAGACCCCTGCTCTATGGTGTGAGGTTGATGTAAAAGACCCACTGCTGACTTTTGAAAGAGGAGCCGCAAAGCCGTCAGCGTGTTTCTGCCCTGCGAGTGCCAAGCCCGAGCCGAGCCTTCCGTTTGGTTGCTCATGCTACATGAGGAAAAGGTTACAGCAGCCATTTCCAGCGAAGTAAATAATGGAACGTACAGAAAAATAATCAATGACCCAAAGCTAATTGGTGGAAGGTTTAAACTGCGCGGATGAAGGTGTGTAATAAAGATAAGCAGCGCCGAGATAAAGCTGCACTGCAAGAAACCAAAGTGACTCTTTTAGGGCCGTACTCATCGATTGGTTTGCCAAAATTCCCTTATTTACATAAACATGTTTTATTATAAAGAGCACACAAATGAACTGAAGTGAGGTGAGAAGAAAAGTGCAAAACACATTCTTTCTGCAGGTACAATGCAGCAGTTCTAGTAACAATAAAGACAAAAAGCCTTTTTATTAAAACACGTTTACCCTGAGAGAGAGAGAGAGAGAGAGAGAGAGAGAGAGAGAGAGAGAGAGAGAGAGAGCGCGAGATAAAGAGAGAGAGAGAGAGAAAGAAAGCGAGAGAGAGAGAGAGAGAGATAAAGAGAGAGAGAGAGATAAAGAGAGAGAGAGAGAGAGAGAGAGATAAAGAGAGAGAGAGAGAGAAAGAGAGAGAGATAAAGAAAGCGAGAGAGAGAGAGAGAGAGAGAGAGAGAGAGAGAGAGAGGGTTATGATTAGATTGACAGAAATTCATCTGGGCTTTGGCACTATACTGAGGGTACTTGAAAGAATAATTTGCTTCTTCATGTGGAGCGTTCACGTCGCTTGACAAAATAGGCTGCTACACAAATTTGTTTCAGATGTCGAGCTAAGGGGTCACTGAACACTATGATGGAGAAAAATCCGAAACGTTTCTCTTTCTGTCTCTTTTTCCTCACACGGTGATGCCCCCTGAAAGATTTTTCACTTTTCTTCCCATCCCTCCTCCTCCTCCTCCTCCTCATTCTTAATCTCACAGGCTTCATGCCATCAAAAACAGGAAGCAGCAGCATGACGACATGACAGAACAAGTGTCACGCTGGAGCTTTAAGCTTTCCAATCAGAATCCGGGGACGATGAACCGTGCCACTCGCATTTCTCATTTCTCAACCAGGGGTCTGGTGCCGGGGCAGGTGTGTGATACTGCGATGAAAAATTACTGGACTAACACAAGTGGAAGGATTTGGATAAAACGATGTAGTCCACTCGCTCGAGTGGGTGCCTTCCACAGCTCATTTGCATTTAGCGACGCCCACAAAGCTCCATAAAAGGTAAAGCTTACCGAGAGCTGAAGATGTAAAGGCAGAAGGCAAAATTGCGACTCATGTCAACACCCACATAGTTATCAGTAAGATGGGTTTTATTTCTTCAACTTAAAATCATGTTAAAATATTGTTCATGGAAGAAAAAAAAACAACATACATAATGTCAGACATTTGACCTTCTTATAGTTTACTTTTCACTGCATCTGTCCACCTTGAACCTATTTGGAGGATCAATTTAAAGATCAGATCATCAATCAGCTCAACTCTGGGCTATTAAGCAAGAAAAACTGTGACAAACAACCTGAAAAAACAAACAAACAAACAAACAAACAAAAAAACAACTCCAACTAGTGGCAGAGGCACGAAAATACAAACATAACAATTCCTCCCTTCACGGACCATTGAAGGGATTATTCCAATTAGTATTCAAGCCATTACCCAGTGAACCTGCCCGAGGCAACTCACTGGTTTAGTAGCTACTACACAGGGATATAAGAAAAGCAACGGAAAACACGACCTGCATGGTTTATTTTCCATTTGTAATATCTGACAAAGATCACGCTCACTGCTCCATCACAATCTTCCTGTGTTTATTATGACACACTCCTTTGATTCTTACTCGAATAATGAATCAGACACTTTTTTACCTTGAAAAATGTCAGGGCCATATTGTGTAGCTTTCTGCACATTTTTGGAAGGACATTTTTTACTGTCCGGAGATCCCTCGCTACTTCACGCTTCAATTCATGTGGCTTCAGTGCATCACGGTTTTTTTTGCTTAATATTCTTCCAATTAAAAAAATTAAGATAATTAAAGAAAAATATGGGGAAAAGTTAATGAAAATGCTGAAAAACAAGGCCAATTATGCAAAAAAAAAAAAAATCCAAACAAAAAACAACAACCCAAAAGGCCCCAACAAAACGACTTACATTTTGATGTGAGGTGCGCAGCTGAGAGTCTATTTTTTTTTTTATTTTTTATTTTTTTTTACATCTTATGTTTTATTTCAGTTCAGTTCATTTTCTGTAACCACTTAAACCTAATTAGGGTCACAGGGAGGCTGGGGCCCATCCCAGCCGACTCCAGGCGAGGGCAGGGTACACTCTGGACAGCTCGACAGGCCGTTGCAAGGCGGACACACGCTGATGGCTTTGCAGCTCCTCTTGTCAAAAGTCAGCAATGGTTCTTTTACATCAACCTCACACCATAAACAGTGAGAGACATGGCCGGCCTTTGATAACCCAGTTAGCCGCACTGGGGGAACAGTGACAACCTTGTGGAGAGTAGGACTCAAACCCCCAACCTTTGGCTCAGCGATCCAGCGCCCTATACTACAAGGCCATCACTGCCCACTTATGTATTATTTTTGAATGTTTATTATAAGCATTTATAGCGTTGAATATGTATTTATTGATATTATATACACACATACATGTACGTATACAGTCGCCCCCCCACTTACGAAGACCCCAGGGCACAAAATCCCCGGGTTACGAAACAACCCCCTCTTACGAAAAGAAATTCAAATGTGCCAATCAAAATTTCACACAACGCACAAGTTGCTCTCTCATTGGCTGTCTCTCAACATCCCGCCCCGCTGCCTTCCCAGATAGAGGCAGAAGAAAGCTTCACTCTTTAGTTTTGAGCGGAGAGAGACAGAGAGAGAGAGAGAGAGAGAGCGGTGTGTGTGTGTGTGTGTGTGTGTGTGTGTGTGTGTGTGTGTGTGTGTGTGTGTTAATAAAAAATATTTAATAATGGTTTAATTAATAAATATGTTAATAAAATGGTTTAATATGTTGATAAAATGTTTAAATGGTTTAATAAATAATTTTCTTTCTCTTTTTCTGTTAACACACGTTTCATACAAAATTGTTGTACTTTTACCATTTTAAAGGGTTTATGGGGTTTATCCAGTCCAAAGACTGGAGCCTTGGAACGAATTTGGCGTTTAACGTGTACGATGCGACCCCGACTTACGAAATCCCCGCAATATGAAAAGGGCTCTGGAACGGACTTATTTTGTAGGTAGGTGGCCGACTGTACGTCAGTCGGGGGGGTGTTGGTCCTACTTCGTGGAATTCGGCGGTCACGGGGGAATCTCGGTCCCATTTAACCGCAGAAAGTGAGGGATCCCTCTATTTCTAGGATTTCGGAATCAGAGACTGTGACAAACGCTGAGTTTTTCTCGGCTGTTGCGTACAACTTGTTTTCCACTTGAGATAATATCTATTCATCCCTAAATTGTGTGAAGCACTACGCCAACGTGCCACCCTGAGATGAATTACAGGTCAATAAGGTAAAATTACAGTGGGACCGGTGGCGTAGTGGTTAGGGATGCTGTGCCCATGATCAGGAGGTTGTGTGTTCAAATCCCCACTGCGCTAAGACCCCTGGGTAAGGTCTTAAACACAAGTGTGCCTCTGTTCACCCAGCAGTATAAATGGGTACCAGTAAAAATATACTGGGAAGGTAACCTGCGATGGACCAGCATCCCATCCAGGGGGCGTTGAACTCCTGGTAGTCTCATGCTATAGAAACTGGGAGTAAGCACCGGCCTGATCAGCCATTAGGCTCGAATGTAAAAAGCCCAGAGTATCTAAGGTAAAACAAGAAAAAATGACAAAAAGGATATGCACTCAAGTGATCACGAATAGCATTGTTCCTTTTTCTGAACCGCTTATGCTAATTAGTGTCGCGGTGAGGCTGGTGCCTTTCTCAACCGACTCTGGGCGAAGATCAGCATTGCAGGGCCAACACACATAAAACCATTTACACTCTCACTTTGGGCAATTAGGGCAGTGGTGGCCTAGTGGTAAAGGTGCTGAATCACTGATCCTAAGGTTGGGGGTTCAAGCCCCCCCCCAGGTCAGCGAACTGAGTTATAAAAGGCTGGCCGTGTCTCTCACTGTCTATGGTGAGAGGTTCGTGTAAAAGAACCATTGCTGACTTTCAACAAGAGGAGCTGCAAAGCCATCAGTGTGTTTCCGCCCTGCGATGGATTGGTGAGCCATCCAGGGTGTACTCTATCCTTGCCCAGAGTCGGCTGGAATGGGCACCAGCCTCCTCGTGACCCTAATTAGGATTAAGCGGTTGCAGAAATGAACCGAATTTCAGGCAGTTTGGAACCACCAGTCAGCCTACTGTGCGTTTTTGGACCGTACGAGGAAACCAGAACACCCAGAGGAATGTCTTTAAAATGAAATGACAGGATTCACAAAAGATGTCGTAACATTTATGTCTGTCACTGAAATAAATAAAAGTATTATACGGTGTAAGCCAATTTACATAAAATAAAAAGCTCTAATGTGGTTTGAAGCCAAGATTGGGTCTAGATTTAAAGCAGTGTGTCTCCTTC
>CM045742.1:735000-772500 GCA_024760905.1 Plotosus lineatus | reverse complement strand
CTCCCCAAACAAGTCATAATTCGGTTCGCTAGTCATCTAGGTGGTGCACTGTTTACTCATCCTCATAGCACCATGCTTGCATGCTGATGTTTCCTCATTCATCATCTCCGATCACAGCAGCTGTCACGTCCACTCACAACAGCTACAACATGTGACTGTCCTGCTGTCAGTATAATAATAACAGGACAGTCACGTGGCTAATCAATTTATGAACCAGTTAAGGCTCATTCGCATTAGCAAGCCAGTTTTTGGAGATGTGTAAAAGCTCTGCCGGTGGGATGTCCAGGGTGGAAGCAGCCCTTTCTGTGATATCATCACAGAGTGTGTAGGTCAAGTGAGATCCCCACTAGTGGGAGATGGAAACTGACCCTTGAGTGGAGCATTGTTAAGTGATTTGCCCAATACATGGGACATCCTGTATGAGCGTTCATGTGAGCTGTGTACATGGCGAGATGTTTGTTTGACCTGCTTTATCCAGGACTTTCGACTCGGTATTGGTTTGTTACCTGAGCTGTGAAGCCATCTATCTGAACACCTGAGCCGTAAATAACATACCAGGAATCAGGTCGGGAATGGAGGAAGCTGAAGAAGATGGAGTACGAGCACACGGTTGATAAAACCCTGAGGTACTCCGAGGACACATGCTTCTCCTGGACATTGGAAATTTCATCTCACAACAAGTTCAGCCTTGAAGCCACAACCCCCTCGAAGCAATATGTCCTTTGAAAACAAGTCTGCTACAATATATTTAGTATTTCTGTCTGATTAAATAAAAAGTCTTAGCTGTACTGGGATTAAGCCGTGTGGTTGTCTTGCCACATCTATCACGCTTCAGTGTGTCCAGTGGCTCAGAGTCCCAGAGCTAACAGCCGTTTGTGTAATGGCTAAACAAACACCATTATCCGGATGTGATGGAGCCAGAGAAGCAGCCCTGACTCCTGTACACGGCTAATTCCTGCAGCCCCTATCTAAGCTAATGAGGGCTTTATTCGACTGACAGAGAGACAGACAGATGGGAGGAGAGAAAGAGACAAGGAGACAGACAAAGAGAGGAAGTGCAGAAATGGGCAGAGCAAAGCAACAGTGCCTCAGAAACAAGGAGAAACCTCAACACATATACACATTTCTCTACAGTCTGGTAAGAGGGACTGAAAACTAATGAGGCAAGCAAAAACATTGTTCTCTGGCTAAGATATTCGCCCAGAGTGGCAGGTGGTTCATTTAAAGTAACACACACACACACTCTCTCTCTCTCTCTCTCTCTCTCTCTCTCTCTCTCTCTCTCTCGTTAAAGCAACGTACAGTGGAGAGACATTCATTGAGAGAGAACTTGCAGGGTGATTAGGTCCATTGAGACAGCGCTGACCTTTTCCCTCAAGATAAACATGCATACGTCTGCTATTTTTTATGTTGGTGCAGAAGCCAGCCATCGTTTGAACGCCACCCTCCATGAAATGCCACAGTTGTAAATGAGCAGAAAGTCATCAGCCATTCTGCGCGGGCTCACCACTGTCCATCGTCTGCGTATCAGAACGGCGGCAGGAGGGTAATTTCCCCCGTCCTCAGCACTTCTCTGCTCGCAGGGCCCCACTCTACGCTAACAATAAGAGCCTCTTGCGACAAAGGGGTCAGACTTGACAAAGTTTGTTGCGCTTCTGCAACATCAGTGATATTGCGGCGCTTCTTTTATGCTGCAATCATTGCTGTGTCACAGCATTCGTTTAGGCCAGCAAATTGTAGCAGTGCATTTATCTTCAGCGCACCTGCTTCATACTTTTTCTGCTCGAAAGCAGGAATTGGATTGTGACCACATGGCCAAGTGTGATAATCTGTCCAATAAAAAAATGCTTCCCATTTCAAATTCCAAGAAGGAAGTAAAACCAGAGTGATATTCAATCCGGGATTGTTTTTCTTTTGTTCCTTGGATGCTCCGATGCAAGGCTTCCATTCGCTTCCTTCTCAGCTCTCTCACTGCGAACGATACAGGTGTCTGACGTTCAGACAGGTAGATTAATTAAATTTGAAATCTGCAAGGTGATTGCTGAGTGGTCAGTCAAGCAAATGGATCTCTGCAACCAGACGCTCGTCCAAGACACTCTTCTACACTTTAATGCTCTGTTCCAGGGGCCGATGGAAGAGTTACCACTAATTCATTCGATGGTTTTGTATGAGGCTGAGTGCCAGGCTTCATGCAGTTGTTGGTATTGTAATCAAGTACCGACTGTAATCCTTAAAAATTTGAGCATGGTATTAGCAAAATGCTGCAAGCTAGGAGGTATTTTTTGTCACCTCAGGACATCTACTTGTCTGGCCATTAACAGCGGCTCTTACTAGTCACCCGCTTGCATGGCATATGGCAAAGTGGCAGCCAGAGAGTGAGGGAAACTAAACCTTCTGACACAATCACAAGCAACATTCCTTCATCCATCCACAAGTGCCAGATGTAATTCTGACATTAAATATATGGGCATGCAGATGGTGTATAGCAGAGTATATGTATATGTATATGTATATGGACCCCCCCACACACACACACACACACGTACACCATCTCCCACGGTGACTGTGCTTTCATGCCTTGTGTAGGTGACATTCTGTCATGGCTTAGACAGGCATGGATGACATCAAAGCCAGGTTTTTGTTGGCACCATTTTACTAGCATCTCTCGCCCACCACCATTCCTCACAGCCCCGCTCAGATAGCGGAACAGGCTGCCAGTCCCTCTCTCATTCCAAAATCTTTATCTCGGCAGCCTTCTGTTGACAATTACACCAGCTCCCGGCAGGCTCGGCTGGGTTGTGGTGCATACATCGGCACCTGATTTACCACTTGCACCATCAGCACAGAGATCCAAGGTCAGGCTCTGTCCAATTCCATTTTACATCGCTGCCTTAGAGGCGGGCAGGTGCGATACCCAATTCAACACTTGCTTTATATGCACAAGTGCACACACAGACACAAACACAGACCCACACGTGCACTTTCGATGCTGGACAGCAGGCCTGAATGGAAAGTGCTGATTCAATCATCCTGAATCAATCCTTCAACTTGGAATTGAGTCTTACGCTTCAGCTATCTGCATCCTGCTCTCTTGCTCTGTCGATTTGGTTTCCATCTTGGCAACATTCCCAGAACTTCTCTCTACTTTAACAGTGAGAAACCCATATACCTGAAACTGATCGACAAGATGACGGATTGAAAATGTCTAAATGGAGTAAACAGTGTGGTTTAATTAAAAAAAAATCATGAATCTAGCAGTCAGGGAAAACTTGAATGAAGTTCTAACTAAATTCTTGATTATAAAAATGATTGAAACTAAGACAGGGGAGTCAAACTAATGCCACAAAGGGTCATGTGACTGCACTTTTGTTTCAGCCAAGCAGCAGCACACCTGACGGTGCTCTGTACAGACACTGACCAATCAGCTGCCTGAACACTCAGATCAGTTGATTAAATGAGCAACATAAGGTGTGCTGCTGCTTGGTTGAAACGAAAGGCTGCCGCCACATGGCCCTTTGTGGTATGAGTTTGACACCCCTGAACTAAGGTGTTTGACCAGCTAATAACATACCCTGACATCTTTATTTGGCAAAAAGCTAATGAAAAGAATTTGAATGTATTATATACACAGCGGTACCTTGACTTACGAGTGTCTTTAATAACAAATTTTCTGTGATATGAACTTTGATCCCACCAAAAATCTTCTCTAACCAATGAGCAAATTTTTGATTTGCGAGCTCTGCTGGGGAAATGGCTTTTTTGGGCCGATTAGCCTTGTATTCTTCTGCGTGTATTCCTCCACGTTCAAAGAAGGCCTTGTGCAGTGCTTCTCAATTATTTTCTGTGATGCCCCCTATAGGAATGGGAAAAAAAAAAACATTTCATGCCCCCCTGACAAATTATTCCCATCGGAAATAACAGAAAACCAATTAATCCGTTCCAACCCCCTCCCAAACTTATATAACCGGCCACAAACACTCTACATTTGACCTAATATATTAAAGATAAACATGTAAAATAAATATTTCATAAAAAAAACAAAACAAACAAACAAAAAACCCCCCACCCCAAACAAACACAAAAAAGCTGTCAGCGTGTTTCTGTCCCTTGCTAAAAGGGTTGTGACAGGAAGGGCATCCGACGTAAAAATCCATGCCGAATCAAATATGCGAATCAGATGATTCGCTGTGGCGACTCTCGAGAACAGGGAAAAAGCCGAAAACCACATATATATATATATATACAGACACTCCCTGACTTACGATATATATTTATATATATATATATATATATATACAGACACTCCCTGACTTACGTTCATTTGTTTTATGTTTTTTCGATTTTACGAGTTTTTTTTTTTTTTAAAAAAAGAGTTAAATTTAGAGTTTAGCGTGCTCTCTGTAGTAAGAGACGTACCTACGTAGTACGCTGACGTAATGAAGCAATGACGCTGCGTCCATTGTTTACAAACGACAGACTGAACGTGCCCTTCTTTCCAGTTTACTACGTGTTACCCTTGTATTAAGACGTCGTCTGTGTGATCTTTGTGTTTACTGTACACTGT
This sequence comes from Plotosus lineatus, assembly GCA_024760905.1. Classification (NCBI taxonomy): domain Eukaryota; kingdom Metazoa; phylum Chordata; class Actinopteri; order Siluriformes; family Plotosidae; genus Plotosus; species Plotosus lineatus. The sequence continues at coordinate 767,936 of CM045742.1, read as the reverse complement.
TTTGCAGACTTTTGTCACGCTAAGCAAATATGGTTGGTCAGAAGTGTAAGCCTACTAGCATGGGTGCAAGTTATATGCCGGAATTTCCTGACTGAATTAACTATCTGCTCGGATCGGCGCAATCTACCATGCATACTCAGTTAATCAAAGAGAGTTGTAAAATGGATGAAAACCCGAATACAGAAAAGAAAGAGAACTCACCACTCTGCTGGTGATTCACATCAGTGCAGGCTGAGTACTAAACGAGTACTCAACGGTGCCCTTGCTCACTTGAAAGACCGGAAGTCTGGATAACCCGCGCTTTGTCTCAACCACAAGCAAGTGAACTACTTTCTGTGAAGTGCCTCACATATTGTAAGCGTTCATTGGTGGTTTTAAGCGCAATGTAAAGTGACTCGGCTCAGCTTCATGTAAAGTGACCATCCGTTGACCATCGGAACCATTTACAAACAGAAAGGTCGCATCAGAGAGAATGTTAAAGGTTATATTTGATACTGTATTTGATATTTGATGAGTGAATTTGATTACAATTTATCTATTTGAAATTATTTTGCTTGAATTTAATTTATTTGAAATTAATTTTGATATTACTTGATATATTTGATAATATTTGACAATCTTATGTTTATAATAATTGATTTAGGGGTGTTTTATGAGATACAGTAATGGTATTTATGGATGTATAGTACAGTATGAACGTCATATGTCACTGGAACATACAGAAACAACTTATGTTTTTTTCACCTTACGTTCGGCTGTCTGGAACCGAAATAAATATAAATATAAATAAATATATATATATATATATATATATATACATATATATATACATATATATATATATATATATATATACACAGATGCTCCCCAACTTATGTTTTTAATTGGTTCCGGACGGCCGAACGTAAGTTGAAAGCAAACGTAAGTTGTTACAATGACGTATGACGCTCATACTGTACTATACATCCATAAATACCATTACCTTTTTTACTTTACTTTTGTGTAAGTAAGTAAGTAAATTTTATTCAAGAGATGCATACAAAGAACAAGTACAAATCCTAATGAATATTAATACAAAAATAACTATACACTCTTAGGATTCTGCTAAAACATAATAAATATCTGTAATTGTTCTGTAATTTGTGCATTCGGGTTTTCATTCATATTACAACTCTCTTTGCTTAACCGAATATGCATGGTAGATTGTTCCGATCTGAGCAGATAGCTAATTCATCGCTGTGTATGAGACTTGTACCCATGCTAGTAGGCTTATGCTTCTGACCAACCATATTTGCTTAGGGTTACAAAAGTCTGCAAAAACAGTGTAAACACAAATATCACAGAGACGACATCTTAACACAAGGGTAACATGCTATATATATATATATATATATATATATATATATACACACAACAAGGTCTTAGAAAGTGAGCAGATGCCGGAGGAATGGAGGAGAAGTGTGCTTGTGCCAATTTTTAAGAACTAGTATGTTATTTATTTATTTAAGGGACAATGTACAGGAGCATTAAGCTCATAGAGACAGAGATGTACTGTACCAGATTATAGCTTAATAGCTAGTTTCCATCTGTAGTCCCTAATTTAGAACGGCCAATTAACCTACAGTGCATGTCTTTGGATTGTGGGAGGAAACCGGAGCACCCAGAGGAAACCCACACAAGCACGGGGAGAACATGCAAACTCCACACAGAAACACCCAGGCCGGGAATCGAACCCGGGCCTTCTTGCTGTGAGGCGGACGTGCTAACCACTACGCCACCGTGCCGTCCAAGACGGCAACAAGGCAGATGTACAGAGTTGTGGCAACTACAGAGGAATAAAGTTGATGAGCCATGCAATGAAGTTATGGGAAAGATATACACAGTATGTATATATATATATATATATATATATATATATATATATATATATATATATATACAGTATACACTCAGTCTGTAGTTTGTAAACAATGAATGCAGCGTCATTGCGTCATTACATCAGCGTACTACGTAGGTACGTCTAAACTCAAAATTTGACTTTTTTTTTTGAAAACAAAAAACAAACAAAAAAAAAACGTAAAATCGAAAAAACATAAAACGGATGAACGTAAGTCGGGGTGTGTGTATATATATATATATATATATATATATACTTACACACAGTATACTACTGTCTAAGGGTTGAAGTATAATAGGGTCATCTTTCAAGAAAGGATATACGTAGTAATCTTAAGCGCTTCCATCACGCGTCCATCTTGTATTTCATTTTCCATGCCAATGGTTTTAAGACATTCTTCGTCACAATTTGTGTCTCAACTCACATGCAGGCTCTGTATAGTAATTCACACTTAGTTACACACATGGCAGTTAAAGCAGAACACGTGTGTGGATGAAATCTGGGTCAAGAAAAAGTAATTAAGTGATCTAATGACAAGATGGTAATGACTAACAGCAGCTACCCACCTACTTCCTAAACTGCTTATCCATTGGGATCAGAGGTGAAGATGGAGCCCCAGATGATCTCAGGCTCGAGGCAAGGTACGTGCCAGACAGGTTCCGAATTAACTCAAGGTTAACAAAGAGATAAATACGGGTATTTATAGACACAGTCACTCTGCGAATTATGATCTAGATCTGTTCTGACCAAACAGTCGTAAGTCGGAACCACCCAGCGCTCGCTATGAATTCATGTGACGCGTATTCTTCGCCTGCATATTCTTTCAACATGTGAAATAAACTTGTAGCCTTACATTGCACTGCTCGCAATATCACTTTCACATTTCTTTGCCTATTATCTTCCAACCATGTGTATAGCAACTTCTCCATCTCTGCAATCGGTCCTTCACGCTGTTTTGTGATGATTGTTGAATTAATTGGGGCTGCTGCATTCACCGCTTCCCTAATGCGGTCCTTGTCCTTCAGAATTGTAGACACTGTGGAGTGGGAGAGATGGAGATCTCGAGCGATGGAATTTACTTTTTTTCCTCCTTCATACTGCTTTATCACTTTCATCTTCATCTCCAACGACAGTGCCTTCCTTGCTTTCTAGGTAGAATTTGCATCTGATGAATCATATACATGGTCACCTAAACCTCACACAAGCACTATCACCCTGGAGCTCAATTGTTCAAATCCAGGTTCATGCAGCAGCTAATGACAACCAGGGGCACTAATTGGCTGAGCTCTCACAGAAGGCTTACGTTCACTTCCCTGTCACTCACAATAATCACCAGCCAATCTCTGGTGTCTGTGAGCTCATTCATACATGGGGCAGATAACGCATTCCCTCCGAGTGTGTTAGGTTGCATCCAAATGCGCATGTGATGCAGTTCGTGAAAAGACCAGTGGCAACATCGTGTGTCATGGAGGGCGCATGTGCATACTTACACCACTCCCTGGTTTGGTGGTGGTCATGAAATAGCAAAGGCAATATTTGACGGGAGATAATTGAATGTGGCTATTAATTTGGGGAAGATATGAGGGCCGTGGGGGCCACTTTGAGGAAGAGACCTTGCAAAACCACATAGACATCAAAGTACACCGTCGTTGTCCATCACGTGTACTAACCAGAGTAAAATACCTATGTGAGCATCACAAGGTTCCATAGAAATCACACATTGCACATGTACCTGAGGTCCGTCCCCATGGTAGACGCGGTTGTTTAACTTATAAGGAAAAACTCATTTTAATATAAAATTTTGTTGATGTGGACAAGTTCAGGCACCTGATTCATTCATCTTCTAAGCCACTCAGTCCTAATTAGCAACTGGGGACAGGGAGGCTTACACCCGTGTCAGCCAACTCCGGGCGAGGGCAGAGTATACCGTGAACGGCTCGCCAGACCACTGCAGGGCCAACAATCACAGAGCAATTCACGCTCACACCTAGGGACGATCTGGAACAGCCAGTTAACCTAGTGTGCATGTTTTTGGACTATGGGAGGAAACCAGAGTACCCGGAGGAAACCCGCACAAACACGGGGAGAACATGCAAACTCCAGCACCTGATTCTTTGAAGTTTATTTTTTTTATTCATTTTATAATTAAAAAAATAATAATTTATGTTTTTATTTATGATGTGATCAATTTGCTTTAAATTTTGGCAGTGGCTTGTTCTAAGTATATTATAAGAGAGTTTGGCCGGACTGCTTCTTCTTTTACTGTAAGAATCTGATAAACCAGGCATCTTCCACTAATGTCATACCCAACCAGACAATTGGCTCTTCTTTTCTTAGGGGCGGGACTTGCAATGCTGAAAAGAGAATTACCATGCTCCATGTTCCAAGCTTCCCTATACTTAGTTTTGCGCAGAATGGACACCTTGCACGACCGGTCTGAGAACAGAAAGAAAAGTACAGACTCAGGCTTCCACCGTCAACCCTTTACCCCAGACATCAGTCCTGGACCGAGTTCACCGAGTCTACAAATGAGAGTCTATGCTAATGTAATTTCACCGTGCATCACCCTTCTCATTCGGCGCATGACCGATTAATACCCAAAGCCTTCTTCACCCCGTCATCAATTAGCATACGCTAGATGTTATTACAAGATGAATGTGTTTCCTATCAGGATGTAATTGCTGCTAGATTCCAGAGAGAACCTCTCCAAGTCCTGCATTGCCAGAGCTTGAAGAAAACTGAGAAATAATTTAGGAGTTGCTGAAGGGGTGAGGCGGGAGTTGTGCATGAAGCTGTATGCGCGAGCATCATGTGTGTATCTGCAACTCGCTCAGACTTTAAGTGGACATATATACAGTAGTATAGGTAGTGATTGTTTTGGGACGTTTCTTGTTTTCAAACCCCCAGATATGGTGCTGTAATTAACTGAAATCATATCCAAGGGAAGGTTGAGACTGATAACATAACTGCAAGGAGAAATAGAGAGAGAGAGAGAGAGAGAGAGAGAGAGAGAGAGAGTGAGAGAGTGAGTGTGTGTGTGTGTGTGTGAGAGAGAGAGAGAGAGAGAGAGAGAGTGAGAGAGAGAGAGAGAGAGAGAGAGAGTGTGAGAGAGTGAGTGTATGTGTGTGTGTGTGAGAGAGCGAGAGAGAGAGAGTGAGCGAGAGAGAGAGTAAGAGAGAAAGAGAGAGACAGTGAAAGAGAGAGAGAGAGAGAGAGAGAGAGAGAGAGAGAGTGTGAGAGAGTGAGTGTGTGTGTGTGTGTGTGTGTGTGTGAGAGAGATAGATAGAGAGAGAGAGAGAGAGAGAGAGAGAGAGAGTGAGAGAGAGAGAGAGAGAGTGAGAGAGAGAGAGAGAGAGAGTCTGAGAGAGTGAGTGTATGTGTGTGTGTGTGTGAGAGAGCGAGAGAGAGAGAGTGAGCGAGAGAGAGAGAGTAAGAGAGAAAGAGAGAGACAGTGAAAGAGAGAGAGAGAGAGAGAGAGAGAGAGAGAGAGAGAGAGAGAGTAAGAGAGAAAGAGAGAGACAGTGAAAGAGAGAGAGAGAGAGAGAGAGAGAGAGAGAGAGAGAGAGAGAGACAGTAGGACAGAAAGAGAGCGAGAGAGAGAGCGCGAGAGAGAGAGAGAGAGAGAGAGAGAGAGAGAGAGAGAGAGAGAGAGAGAGAGACAGTAGGACAGAGAAAGAGAGAGAAAGAGAGAGAGACAGTAGGACAGACAGAGAGAGAGAGAGAGAGAGAGAGAGAGAGAGAGAGAGAGAGAGAGAGTGGGGAGAGACAGTAGGACAGAGAAAGAGAGAGAAGAGAGAGAGAGAGAGAGAGAGAGAGAGACAGTAGGACAGAGAAAGAGAGAGAAAGAGAGAGAGAGACAGTAGGACAGACAGAGAGAGAGAGAGAGAGAGAGAGAGAGAGAGAGCGAAAGAGAGAGAGAGAGAGAGAGAGAGCGAGAGAGAGAGAGAGAGAGAGAGAGAGAGACAGTAGGACAGAGAAAGAGAGAGAAAGAGAGAGAGAGACAGTAGGACAGACAGAGAGAGAGAGAGAGAGAGAGAGAGAGAGAGAGAGAGAAGCACACCGACACATTATAGTGATTAGTGACACTGTCCCTGTCTCCTGTCTTCCAGCCGAGTGCAGCGCGAGCCTGTGCAGTCTGTAATTTGAGTAAGAGAAGGATTTCCTCTCACAGTATTTATTTATTTCAAGCTTTATGCAGGGAGCTGGGAGGGATTTAGTAGGAGCAGTCGTCTTATACAGAAGAATAGTAGCGCTGTAAATAAGCGGTGGGGGCGTGTATTTGGAATGAAAGTCTGATGTGTGCCGAGGGAAAATGAGACGGCTGCTTGGACAGGGGTTTAGAGCGCACTGCCAGGGGAACGGCGCTAACGCAGATAAGCATTTCGCTTCTGAAGATCAGGAACCACAAAGGTTTCCACGGTACACTCGCACTTTGTAATTCCACTTTTGTGTCTTTTACAGGAAGTGTAATATGGAGCACGATGAAGGATCTTTACAGGTGATTAATTCCCTAATTGTTCCAGCTAAACACATGGCTTTCATCGGTCATGCTATATCGCTTTAATTATCACTCTTGAGCCTAATTAGTTATATCCAAGTAACCAGAGGCAAACATGCGCCCAATTAGAGCAAAATCAAAGCTCGAACACCCACTCGGCACAAGGCTTTTATTGAAAGTATGTACATAATAATAAGCAACGACTAGGCTCATGAGTGCAAGTAAGCATCATCATCATCATCATCATCATCATCATCATCACAATACAGGACAAAACAGTAAAAAGTGTTGCTTATATATAATAGATAGAGATTTCTAATAAGAATTAGGTTCATTCATCATCAGTTCATTTTCTGTAACCGCTTAATCCTAATTAGGGTCGCGGGGGAGGCTGGCGCCCATCCCAGCCAACTCCAGGCGAGAACAGAGTACACCCTGGACGGCTTGCCAAGCCATCGCAGGGTAGAAACATGTTGACCACTTTGCAGCTCCTCTTGCCAAAAGTCAGCAATGGTTCTTTTACATGAACCTCACACCATAGACAGTGAGAGATATGGCCGGCCTTTGATAACCCAGTTAGCCGCACTGGGGGGACAGTGACAACCTTGTGGAGAGTGGGACTCAAAACCCCAACCTTAGGATCAGTGAGCCAGCACCCTATACCTCTAGGCCATCGTTATCCTTGAAGAATTGGGTATATATGATAATATTAAGAGTTGGAGGATCATTTAATGTTTGTTAGCTAACTAGCATTCCATACGCTTGACCAGTGTATGCACACACACATCACACACACACACACACACACACACACACACACACACACACACACACACACACGCACACACACACACACACGCACACCTGTGCATGCACGCACACTCACTTCAGCACAATGCACTGAGCAAACAAACCAAACTGGCACACAGTAGCACAAAACTTCCCAATTATAAAGATGAAAAATGACACAGACGCGCAAAAGCTTCGATCTCCAATAGCTTAGTAATCTCATGACCTATATGGCTCTGGTCCCTTTCAGTCTCTGAGCTACCCATATAAGCTAACTCACTCTTATCCAAAAGCCAACAATATGACAAATAATCATAAATGCTATAAATATGCCATGGTAAAACTTCTCGCCTGTATCCGGTGTTGAAGAAACATTCCCAGTGGATTTTTAATATTGATTGTGAGCTCTAGATTTTAGTACCATCAATCTTTTGAGGTTTCTTAACAAAGAACTTCAGATTTCTTAAAAAAGAAAAATAAATATATAAATATATATATATATATATATATATATATATATATATATATATATATATATATATATGTATGTGGCGTGTCTGTTTGTGTGTGTGTATATATATATATATATATATATATATATATATATATATATATATATATATATATATATATATATATATAGGGAGACACAAAAAACAGGCTTTTTAACAATCCAATAATACTAAGAGTGATGGAAGAAAAATATTTTATTCATAGTAACTGAAACCTTAAAACCTGCCATTCAAGAAACAAAGATGGAATTTACATTTTTTAAAAATTACTTCCTATAGATGGCGTCCTCCTGTATGAATGCATTCTTGAAGTCTTCTGTAACCGCTTAATCCTAATTAGGGTCGTAGGGAGGCTGGCACCTATCCCAGCCGACTGTGGTCAAGGGCAGAGTACACCCTGGACAGCTCACAAGGCCATCGCAGGGCGGAAACACGCTGACAGCTATGCAGCTGCTCTTGTCGAAAGTCAGCAATGGTTCTTTTACACACAGTGAGAGAGATGGAGCCGTGATACAATGCAGCCGTGAGGGGGGGCACAAGCCACTGTTCACCTTCACGCCGATCCCAAGCCCGGATAAATGCAGAGGCTTGCGACAGGAAGGGCATCTGGCGTAAAACTTCTGCCGAAATTGTTATGCAAATGATCAAAACGAAATTCATACCGGATCAGTCGAGGCCCGGGTTAACAACGACCGCCATCAGTGTTGTTAACCAACAGGGAGCTGGTGGAAATTGGACTACTGTTGATTGTTGTGGGGCTGGTGGTGTAGTGGTTAGGGTGCTGCGCGCACGATCAGGAGGTTGTGAGTTCAAATCCCACTGAGACCCTCACTGTGCTAAGACCCCTGGGTAAGATCTCAACCACAAGTGTGCCTCTGTTCACTCAGCAGTATAAATGGGTACCAGTAAAAATATACTGGGAAGGTAACCTGTGATGGACTAGTGTCCCATCCAGGAGGCGTTGAACTCTTGGTCGCTTCATGCTACAGAATCCGGGGATAAGCACCGGCCCGATGAGCCACTAAACTCGGGTGTAAAAACCCAACAGACTTGACCTTTTTTTGGTAGAACAAGGAGAGGCAGGAGGCGTGTTTGTAGGCAGAGAGAATAGGAAAGGCATGAGTCTTGGACTGAGAGTAGGGACTCTGAATGTTGGAACTATGCAAGGAAAAGATAGAGAGCTGGTTGACATGATGCAGAGGAGGAAGGTGGACATACTGTGTGTTCAGGAGACCAGGTGGAAAGGTAGCAAAGCAAGAAGCTTAGGAGCAGGTTTAAGTTGTTTTATCATGTTGTGGATGGGAAGAGAAATGGAGTCGGAGTCATCTTGAAGGAGGAGTTTGTCAGGAATGTTCTAGAAGTGAAAAGAGTGTCAGACAGAGTGATGAGTCTCAAGTTAGAAATTGAAGGTGTGATGGTCAATGTTGTTAGTGCCCCACAGGCAGGATGTGAGCGAGAAGAGGAGAGATTCTGGAGTGAGTGAGATGAAGTGATGCAGAGTACCCCCAGAGGTGAAAGAGTGGTCATTGGGGCAGACTTCAATGGACATGTTGGTGCAGGCAACAGAGGTGACGAGGAAGTGATGGGCAGGTCTGGTATCCAGGACAGGAACACAGAAGGAGAGATGTTGATAGATTTTGCAAAAAGTATGGAAATGGCTGTGGTGAATACTTTCTTCCAGAAGAGACAGGAGCAGAGGGTGACTTATAAAAGCGGAGGTAAGAGCACAAAAGTAGTCTATTGTGTAGGCGATGTAATTTGAAGGAAGTCAGTGTCTGCAAAGTAGTAGTGGGTGAGAGTGTTGCCAAACAGCATAGGATGGTGGTGTGCAGGATGACGCTGATAGTGAGGAAGGTGAACAAGGCAAAGGCAAAGCAGAAGACAAAGTGGTGGAAGCTGAAAAAGGAAGAGTGTCGTGTTGTCTTCAAGGAGGAGTTGAAACAGGCTTTGGGTGGTCAGAAAGTGCTTATAGATAACTGGACAAGTTCAAGGTGGAGGTGAGACTACGTTAAGGGTCAGCTTTGAGCCCCTTCTTGTTTGCTAAGGTGATGGACAGGGTGACAGACGAGGTTAGACAAGATTCCCCATGGACTATGATGTTTGCAGATGACATTGCGATCTGTCGTGAGAGCAGAGAACAAGTGCAGGAAATTCTAGAGAGGTGGAGGTATGCCCTGGAAAGGAGAGGAACGAAGGTAAGATTAAGTAAGACAGAATACATGTGTGTGAACGAGAAGGACCCAAGAGGAATGGTGAGGTTATGGGGGGCAGAGATAAAGAGGGTGGAGGATTTTAAGTACTCAGGCTCAACAATCCAGAGCAAACGAGAGACTGGAAAAGAGGTGAAGAAGCCTGTGCAAGTATTTTGGAACGGTTGGAGAAAAGTGTCCAGTGTGATGTGTGTTCGAAAGGTATTGGCAAGAATGAAAGGAAAAGTGTACAAGACGGTGATGAGGCCAGCGATGTTGTATGGTTTAGAAACAGTGGCACTGAGGAAAAGACAGGAGACAGAGCTTGGCGTAGTAGAGATGAAAATATTGAGGTTCTCTCTGGCAGTAACGAGGATGGATAGGATCAGGAATGAGCACATCAGAGGGACAGCACATGTAAGATGTTTTGGAGACAACGTCAGAGAGGCTAGATTGAGATGGTTTGGACATGTACAGAGGAGGGATAGGGAGTATGTTGGTCGTAGGATGCTGAGGTTGGAACTAACAGGCAGAAGGCCTAGAGGAAGACCAAAGAGAAGATTTATGGATGTTGTGAAGGAGGACATGAAGGTAGTTGGAGTAAGAGTAGAAGATGCAGAGGATAGGGTGAGATGGAGGCAGATCATTTGCTGTGGCGACCACTGAAGGGAACGTCTGAAAGGAAAAGAAAAAGAAGACAGTGACAGACATGGCTGGCCTTTGAAACTCAGTTAGCTGCACTGGGGGTTCTTGAAATCTGGTGTTGAGAGTCCTCATTGCAACATCTCAGATGGGATACTGTGAATTTCATCCTGAATTCTCTGTTTTAACTGAGGGCAGAGTTCTTGGTCGAGTCGTGTAGACTTTACTCTTGAGATAGCCCCACAAGAAGAAAAAAAAAAAATCACAAACGGACAAATCTGGCAATCTAGGAGGCCAGGGAACGTTACCGAATCTTAAGATCACACAGTTACTGAACAATTCTCGCAAAGTCTCCAATGATTGCCGTGCAGTGTGTGATGTCACTTCATCATGTTGAAACCAGGTTTCTCTTCAAAGGTTTCTCTTCAAACCAGGTTTCTCTTCAACCATGACGTCCTAAGTTGTAAAAACGTTGGAACTCCCTCTGCACAGCTGTCAAACTATCACCATTTATATAAAACATTTTTCTGGTTAACACACGCTGTTGCTTATTACACTGATCCATGGTTACTAAAATGGTGGAATGGTGGAAAATGCTGATAACACAATGTGAATGAAAACTAAAATGTTTACTTGCTCAAGGTCACCGTGTCGCAGCGCTGCCACTTGCTCATATCTGCCAATACGCACTTCAAAAATTCCTGGGTTTTTTGGGTCATCATATACTAGTATATATATATATATATATATATATATATATATATATATATATATATATATATATATATATATATATACACACACACACACACACACACACACACACACACACACACACACACACACACACACACACTGTGGTACCTCACCTTACAAATTTTTTTCATAACCTGGATTTTTCGAAGGTAGAACCACATTTTACATGTAAAACGCGTGATTCGTTCCAAGGCCCCAATACTACTCTTTAAAAATTATACAAGCATACCTTTTAAGGTACTTACTTTGTGTTGCCCATGTGCTCTTAGCACAGTTATAATCTTACAAATGGTTATGCAAGGTTAAAAGTCTGTGCCAAAAAATAAAGTTGCAATGAGCAGACTCGAAAAACTCATGAACAAGCTGCTGCTCAAGGGAGCCGCGTCATGCCTCCTAGCCAATGGGAGGCCAGCGGAACGGGATGTTGAAGGATCGCCAATGGGACGGAGCTCTGTCAATCTCTCCTAGCCAATGGGAGGCCAGCGGGGCATAATGTTGGAAAATAGTCAATGGAAGAGCAGCTCCTGCATTGTTTGAAAGGCGTGGATGAATGTTTGAATGGCCAGTTTGGCATGTTTCGTAAGGAGAACTTGTTTCGTATACAGAGACAAAAAATTTTGGAAAATGTTTTTCGTAACGTGGATTTTTTGTTTGCTGGGACTATTATAAGGTGAGGTACCTACCACTGTATATATATTTATTTATACAGTGACCCCTCGTTACTTTGTGCTTCAGTTTCTGTAGCTTCAGTGCATCACGGATTTTTCAAAAATATTCATCAAAAAATAAAAAAATAAGGAAATTAAGGAAAAATAGGGGGGAAAGTTCAGGAAAATGCTGAAAAACAAGGCCAATTATGCAAAAAACCCTCAAACAACAAAAACAAACAAACAAAAAACAACCCAACAAAACTACTTACATTTTATGTGAAGTGCACATCTGTATTTATATTTTATTCGCAGCTTATGAATTATTTTTGAATGTTTAATTGTTATTATAAGCATTTATAGCGTTGCATACATATTTATTGATATTATATACACATATCTTTTTTTCTTTTTTTTTTTAAACACCCGAGCCATAGTGGCTCATCAGGCTGGTGCTTATCCCGTTTCTGTAGCGTGACGCAACTAGGAGTTCAATTCCTCCTGAATGGGACGCTAGTCCATCACAGGTTACCTTCCCAGTATATTTTTACTGGTACCCATTTATACTGCTCGGTGAACAGAGGCACTTTTGTGGTTAAGACCTTGTACAGTGGAGGTCTAACTGGGATTTGAACTCACAACCTCCCGATCATTAGCCCAGCACTCTAACCACTATGCCACCGGCCCCACATATACATACAGATATACATGTATGTATACATCAGTCAGGGGGTTGATCCTACTTCGTGTAAATTGGCGGTTGTGCGGGGGGTCTGGGGTCCCTCTGTCCCCATTAACGTGGAAAGGGAGATCCCTGTGCATTTATACATTTTTTATATATACTGTATATATATATATATATATATATATATATATATATATATATATATATATATATATATATATATATATATAGCGTACACACACACACACACACACACACACACACACACACACACACACACACACACACACACATACTTACCACCGCATACCAGAAACACCCCACAAGACCTACTATGATGTAGATGAACATATCCAGTCCTTTAGCCATTACAATGTGGTCCTTGTCACTCAAATCCTTATATGTTCTCATGTTTCCTGCTTGCAACACATCAACATCAAGAACTTACTGTTCTTTCTCTGAACACTATATCCCACTCCTTGGCTGGCGCCACTTCTTCTTCTTCTTTTCCTTTCGGCTTTTCCCTTCAGGGGTCGCCACAGCGAATCATCTGCCTCCATCTCACCCTATCCTTTGCATCTTCTTCTCTTACACCAACTGCCTTCATGTCCTCCTTCACCACATCCATGAATCGTCTCTTTGGTCTTCCTCTTGGCCTTCTGCCTGGTAGTTCCAACCTCAGCATCCTACTACCAATATACTCACTATCCCTCCTCTGTACATGTCCAAACCATCTCAAGCTAGCCTCTCTGACTTTGTCTCCAAAACATCTAACATGTGCTGTCCCTCTGATGTACTCATTTCTGATCCTATCCATCCTCGTTACTCCCAAAGAGAACCTCAACATTTTCATCTCTGCTACCTCCAGCTCTGCCTCCTGTCTTTTCCCCAGGGACACCGTTTCTAACCCATACAACATTGTTGGTTTCAACACCGTCTTGTACACTTTTCCTTCCATTCTTTCCGATACCTTCATATCACACATCACACCGGACACTTTTCTCCAACCATTCCAACCTGCCTGCACACGCTTCTTCACCTCTTTTCCACACTCTCCATTGCTCTGGATTGTTGAGCCTAAGTACTTAAAATCCTCCACCTTCCTTCTCTCTGCTCCCTGTAACCTCACCGTTCCTTTTGGGTCCTTGTCATTCATGCACATGTATTCTGTATGTATTCATGCACATATATTCTGGCTGGCGCCACAAAAACGTGATAAAAACTACTTATCATCTGAGCATAAGGTGTGTGTGTACACAAAAACATTGAGGTCTTCAGTACAGACCAAACCAAAGGTGAGTACATTTTTTATGGCATTTTAATACGGCATACTTTTTTAAAATTAATTTCAACTTATTTGCTTTTGTTTTGAACAAGCTATGTTCATCCGTGTCTGTGGGGCTTTGGTATCTTTCAGTGTGTTTCCTTTCCTGTGATGTACACGAGTTTTCTAACAAGCAGAAAGTACTTTGCGTGACTTTGTAAACTCTATAATCCTCAGAATACTTCCTGTATTCTCTTTTCTTCTCAAGGAAAATACAAATTGCTTCCATGGAAGTTGTTCAAGTTCAAAGCACACAGTGCAGCTGGCTAACAGCTAACTTCCTGGTCAGAAACATGATTTTTTTTTGTACTGTTGCTGTATTATAATTAATGTTATTTACTTCAGGGTTTACTTTTTGTGGAACAGTCTATCAGTGAAATGTATCAACATCCCAGTGCAGCTTAACCGGGTTATCAAAGGCGGGAAATGTCTCTCACTGTGTATGGTGAGAGGCATGGAAAAGAACCATTGCTGACTTTCGTAAAGAGTCGGCTGCAAAGTCGTCAGCGTGTTTCCGTCCCTTGCTAAAAAGGGTTGTGACAGGAAGGGCATCTGACGTAAAAACCTCTGCTAAATCAAACGTGCGAATTAGATGATTCGCTCTGGAGACTCCCGAGTAAAATGGAAAAAGCCGAAAGGAAGACAGACACCGCCTGGGCAAAAAAGAAGTCAGACACACTCATATTTTCATGGACAACATTTAGCCTTGATCATCATAGTCTCCATGTCATTGCTCCAGTTGATCTGGTCAAGTCTCAGCATCATTAAAACGATGAACTCAATGTGCTGAATGAGCAGGTTATCACATCAATGCACTTTCTCTTACTTGATTGCACAGTCATGAAATGGGGTCTCAAATCGTGAAAGAGTTGATCAGAGAGCATGAGGAATCCTTTCACATATGTATGGCCACCTCAGAGTCCTGACCTTAACCCTATTGAACGTGTTCGAGATGTTCTGAAGAAGACTTTATGGAGGAGCTCAGTTCTCTGTCATCAATTCAAGACATTGGTGACAACTGAACCCGGCATTGGATGGAAATAAATGTTATGTTGCCATCATCATCATCATCTCATCTCATCATCATCTTCCTCTGCTTAATCCAGGGTCAGGTTGCAGGGGCAGCAATGAGGTCCAGACATCCCTCTCCCCAGTCACTTTTCCAGTTCTTCCGGGGGGACACCAAGGCGTTCCTTGGCCAGCTGAGAGACATAATCCCTGCAGCGTGTTCTAGGTCAACCCTGGGATCTCTTCCCGGTTGGACATGCCTGAAACAACACACCAGGGGGGCGTTCAAGAGGCATTCTATCCAGATACCCAAGAAACCTCAACTGGCTCCTCTCAATGTGGAGGAGCAGCGGTTCTACTCAGAGCGCTAGCTAGCTGAGCTTCTCACCCTATCGCTAAGGGAGAGCCCCGCCACCTGTGAAAGAAGGTCATTTGAGCTGCTTCTATCCATGATCTTGTTCCAGTTGTGTTGAGCAGCTCCCCACTTCCACTGTAAACAGTATTTCTGAAGAATTGCTTCGCTCTCCTGAGGCGTTGGTTGGTGGTCCAGAACCTTTTTGAGGCCAACCGATAATTGCTTTCCAGGCCCTCATCGATCTCCTCCCATGCCTTGAATTTTGCATCAGCGACAGCTTGGGCTGCAGCACATTTGGCCTGCCGGTACCTGTCTGCTGCCTCGGGAGTTCCACAGTCTAATTAGACATGATAGGCCTCCTTTGAAGCTGGATGGCTTCTTCACCACAGGGGTCCACCACCAGATTCTGGGTTACCACCACAGGCACTGACAACCTTCCAGCCACAGCTATGAGCTGCCACCTCAGCAATGGAGACTCAAAACATGGCCCATTTGGATACTATGTCACCCGCCTCCTTTGGGACGTGGTTGAAGTTCTGCGGATGTGTAAGTTCAAGGCTTCTCTGACAGGAGACTCTGCCAAACATTCCCAGGAGACTCTAACTACACATTTGGGCTTGCCAGCTCTGGAGAGTGGCCAACTCCTCTCTTCACCCAAGTGTCCAGAACATGCAGCTGCAAATCCGGTAACACAACTACAAAATTGATCATCGAACTGCAGCCTAAGATGTTCCTTGTTTTTGCTGGTGTTCCGGAGCAGGTTGTTGTCGGCATACCATGCAGCTATTTGCTTTACCTCTGTCCTGTAGTCAGACTCATTGTTGTCACTGATGAGTCTGATCACCATGGTGTCATCTGCACCAGTTTATGATGGAGTTGGATGCATAGATAGGCCTACAATCATGGGTGAAGACAGAGTAGAGGAACAGGCTCAGCACACAGCCCTGAGGTGCACCAGTGTTGAGTATGATGATGGAGGAACAGTTATGGCCTGACTTGACATACTGGGGTCTGTTTGTTAGAAAGTCCATGAAGCAGATGCAGAGGGATGTGCTGATTCCAAGATCCTCAAGTGTTTAACTTGAGGGGAATGACTTTGTTGAATGTTGAGTTGAAGTTCCCAAACAACATTCTTGCATACGTGTTATTGTTGTCCAGGTGTGAGTAAACATAGTGCAGCGCTGTGGATACAGCATCTTCTGTATTCCTTTTCCGTTGGTATGCAAATTGATGTGGGTCTAGTGTGGGAGGCAGACTTTGCTTGAGGCGTACTAGGACCAGTCGCTCAAAGCACTTCGTCACAATGGGTGTTAGTGCAACAGGGCAGTTGTCATTCAGGCATGTCGCAGACAAGTGCTTCGGCACTGGCACTATTGAAGCCATCTTAACGGATGCTGGTACTGTTGCTTGGGTGAGAGACAGATTGATTATGTATATAAAGACCCTTGTGAGCTGCTTATCACAGGCTCTGAGCACATGACCAGAAATTCCAACAAAGACCAGCAGCCTTAGATGTGTTGATTCACCTCAGTGCATTATGGACCTCAACAGGAGACATTGTAAGGATCTGGTGGTTATTCGATGGCTTGGTCTTTACGGCCTTGTCCTTAGTGCCCTTGTCGAAACGAACATAAAAGTCATTCAGTTCATTGAGGAAGGACACGTCCATTGCAGTCAGTATGGAGTTGCTGTGTTTGTGGTTGGTGATGGCCTGAATGCCCTCCCACATGTGCTGGGGGCAGAATTGATGAAGGGTTCCTCCACCTTTAGCTTGTGGTCATGCTTAGCCTTTTTGATAACCCTCTTCAGCCTCCTGGCTATACTGTAGGCCTGTGCGTGACCGGATCTGAAGGCTTTGTTGCATGCCTTCAGCAAAAGCCACACTTCCCTGTTTCCCTGTTCATCCATGGCTTCTGATTAAGGTGCATAATATATATATATATTTATATATGTGTGTGTGTGTGTGTGTGTGTGTGTGTGTGTGTGTGTGCGTGTGTGTGTGTGTGTGTGTGTGTGTGTGTGTACTTGTCCTCAAAAAATTAGCATATTGTGATAAAGTTCATTATTTTCTGTAATGTACTCATAAACATTAGACTTTCATATATTTTAGATTCAATACACACAACTGAAGTAGTTCAAGCCTTTTATTGTTTTAATACTGATAATTTTGGCAAAAAAGTAAAGAAAAACCAAAAATCCCTATCTCAAAAAATTAGCATATTTCATCCAACCAATAAAAAGTGTTTTTAATACAAAAAAGTCAACCTTCAAATCATTATGTTCAGTTATGCACTCAATACTTGTAATCCTTTTGCAGAAATGACTGTTTCAATGCGGGCGTGGCATGGAGGTAATCAGCCTGTGGCACTGCTGAGGTGTTACGGAGGCCCAGGATGCTTCGATAGCGGCCTTAAGCTCATCCACAGTGTTGGGTCTGGTGTCTCTCAACTTTCTCTTCACAATATCTCACAGATTCTCTATGGGCTTCAGGTCAGGAGAGTTGGCAGGCCAATTGAGCCCAGTAATACCATGGTCAGTAAACCATTTAGCAGTGGTTTTGGCACTGTGAGCAGGTGCCAGGTCGTGCTGAAAAATGAAATCTTCATCTCCATAAAGCTTTTCAGCAGATGGAAGCATGAAGTGCTCCAAAATCTCCTGATAGCTAGCTGCATTGACCCTGCCCTTGATAAAACACAGTGGACCAACACCAGCAGCTGACATGGCACCCCAGACCATCACTGACTGTGGGTACTTCACACTGGACTTCAGGCATTTTGGTATTTCCTTGTCCCCAGTCTTCCTCCAGACTCTGGCACCTTGATTTCCGAATGACATGCAAAATTTGCTTTCATCCGAAAAAAGTACTTTGGACCACTGAGCAACAGTCCAGTGCTGCTTCTCTGTAGCCCAGGTCAGCCGCTTCTTCCGCAGTTTCTGGTTGAAAAGTGGCTTGACCTGGGGAATGAGGTACCTGTAGCCCAGTCCACTGCTTCCACAGGTCCCCCGAGGTCTGGAATCGGCCCTTCTCCACAATCTTCCTCAGGGTCCGGTCACCTCTTCTGGTTGTGCAGAGTTTTCTGCCACTTTTTCCTTCCCACAGACGTCCCACTGAGGTGGCTTGATCGAGCACTCTGGGAACAGCCTATTCGCTCAGAGATTTCTTTCTGTGTCTTACCCTCTTGCTTGAGGGTGTCAATGATGTCCTTCTGGACAGCAGTCAGGTCGGCAGTCTTACCCATGATTGTGGTTTTGAGTAATGAACCAGGCTGGGAGTTTTTAAAAGCCTCAGGAATCTTTTGCAGGTGTTTAGAGTTAATTGGTTGATTCAGATGATTAGGTTAATAGCTCGTTTAGAGTACCTTTTCGTGATATGCTAATTTTTTGAGATAGGAATTTTGGGTTTTCATGAGCGGTATGCCAAAATCATCAGAATTAAAACAATAAAAGACCTGAAATATTTCAGTTGGTGTGCAATGAATCTAAAATATATGAACGTTTAATTTTTATCAGTACATTACAGAAAATAATGAACTTCATCACAATATGCAAATTTTTTATATATATTAAAATATATATACAGGGATCCCTCACTTTCCGCGGTTAATTGGGACTGAGATCCTCACGCGGCCATCGAAATCCGCGAAGTAGGATCACCCTCCCCTGACTGACATATACATGTATATACATGTATATGTGTATAACATATCAATAAATACATATTCAATGCTATAAATGCTTATAATAACAATTTAAAATTCAAAAATTAACATAAGATGGAAATAAAATGTAAATAAACACACATACAGATGGTATTGCATGAGAAGAAGACGACACACATACATACGCATGCGCGCGCACACACACGCGCAGCAGTGCATGCACAGGCAACAAAGTAAGCAGTTTTGATGTGAGATTTTGGGTTGGTCTTTGTTTTGTCTTGGTTTTGTGGGGTTTTTTTTTTTTTTACATAATTGG
The DNA here is from genome assembly GCA_024760905.1 of Plotosus lineatus. Classification (NCBI taxonomy): domain Eukaryota; kingdom Metazoa; phylum Chordata; class Actinopteri; order Siluriformes; family Plotosidae; genus Plotosus; species Plotosus lineatus. The sequence continues at coordinate 748,659 of CM045742.1, read as the reverse complement.
CCTTGTTTTTGTGGCATTTTCCTTAACTTTTTCCCATATTCTTCCTTAATTTCCTTATTTTTTTAATTCGATATTCGATATTTATTTATTTATTTTTTTTACAGAAATGAGATGCTCTGATATATATACATAAATATACATCCATGTTCTCCACTGTTCCTTTCCCTTTTCTCCATCAGTTTTTTTTATGTGTCCCTATAGATTGAAGTAAAATTTTTAAAAAGGCAGCATTTTTTGACTCAGAGCCAGGTCACTGCCTTAACAAAGGATTGTGTCTTGGCTGATGTGATACCATTTGTAAAGCAATTTCCTCAGTGATGAGAGCATCTGCGCAGTGACCGCGACGCCACCGAGCAACTACCTGAATCGCAAGTAGCTATTTAAAGTGCTGGGATAAAAGACAGGAGTCTCTTTTTTTTAACCTGCATCTGCTCATCTGCTGCTTTGTGTCGTGCTCTGACAAATTCATTGTCGATTAGTTAAAGGAACAAGGAGTCCTCCACTAATTCTCTACGGTAGCAGTACAATGAATCTCGTAGCTCATACCCAAAATAGAAGATGGGGAGGGTAAGTGTTTGTTTCATCTCAGTGAGGCACAGAGGCATTGTCCAACAGGGGATTCCACTCTACACCGAACCTAACCTTATTCAAATCAAGATCTCTTTATGGACACCTGCTGAGAGCCCCTTCTCTAGACATCCTTCACAACAAGAACGGTGGATTTCTGAGCCTACAGTCATCATTCACCCGTTCAAGGCTGCTTTCCACACAAGACTCAAGTTCTGCAGGTGGAACGATTCCACAGGGTACATGGAACACAGGACTCTGATAATGTGTGGGAGGTGTTCATGGAAAAGTCTCACTGCTTCTCTATCCAACTTCCCAGAGCGACTAGCATAAGCCCGAATCTCTCTGGGAACAAGAACAACTGGCACAGCAGGAAGATGGTTGTGAAATCTTGGCAGGGGAACGAAATAGAAGGATAATAGAAAACCACAGCAAAAATGGATTCATCAGAATGCTCGCACACGGACCAGCATGGCTAAACTGTTACTCATTTAGAAGCTTAGAGAGGAGTGTGTGGTGTGTGTGGTGTGTGTGGTGTGTGTGGTGTGTGTGGTGTGTGTGTGTGTGTGTGTGTGTGTGTGTGTGTGTGTGTGGGGGTGCCAGGGAGAAAACAATTCCTCATGAACAAATTTGGTTCTCGAGTGCACTCTGATTACAGAGGATTAAGAGCGCAGAAATAATTCCACTCACACATTTTCATGAGTCCCAAGTATGATGGACTTTCACTGCCATTTACTGGGGTTTTTATGTTAATTTCTCTACACATTTCAAGATGGATTTGTGGTCATGTGACAGACCAAAGATGAAAATATGTCAGTGAGGAGAAGAAAAGAAGAAGCAAGGATTGGGCAAAGATTATCTGGAGGCTTGAATAATATTTATTAAACAGGAGTCAGAGCTGAGAGAGAGTGAGAGAGAAAGAAATGAAAATATCTTGAATTCGGTACTTATATTTTATTTAGTATTTTCTATATGATCACAGGAGCCGTGTGTGTGTGTGTGTGTGTGTGTGTGTGTGTGTGTGTGTGTGTGTGTGTGTAGAGATACCTCAACTAACGAATTTAATCCATTCCTAGGGCGAGCTCGTAAGCCAAAAAGTTCATTCGGTCAAAAAATTATTCCCATAAAAAATAATACAAAACCAATGAATCTGTTCCAACCCCCTCCCGAACTCATACAACCTGCCACAAACATGCATATCAAATATATTAAAGATAAACATGTAAAAAACAATAACCATTTCATAATAATAATGCATCATTACACAGCGCGGTCAGTTATGTAATTAATAACTCAGAGAGAGAGACAGAGAGAGAGAGAGAGAGAGAGATTGTATACAGTACAAACTCATATCGGTACTTATACAAGGTTTAAACATACCTTCCCCTCTAAAGAATGCCCTTACGAACAAATTCATCTAACGAACGGCCGTCTGGAACCTAACTTGTTCGTAAGTTAGGAAGCGTCTATATCTATATAAAAGTTAAGGATATTAGTCAGTAAAAAACTGAACTTAACCGAAGGCCAATTCACAAAACCGCAAAAAATATCTAGAACATTTCCAAAAATCCTTAACTTTTTTTGTGTAGTGCGTGTATATGTATATATATATATATATGTATGTATATATACACACACACACACACACACACACACACACACACACACACACACACACACACACACAGTGGTACCTCACTTTACGAAATTAATCCGTTCCAGCACATTTTTCGTAAGTTGAACTGCATTTTACATGTAAAACGTGTGATTCATTCCAAGGTTTCCAATACTACCCCCTAAATCCTTTAAAAATTATAAAAGTATGTATCAAAAACAAATTTTGTATGAAATATGTGTTGAAAGTAAAAGAAAATTATTTACCTTTTTTTAAATCCCTCGAACCACCCATGCGACGCTTTAAAGTCCGGGGGTTGCTGATCTGAAGAACCCCCACCCCCACTTTCCTTCACGAGGTCCTTAAATATGGCGGTTGCTTTTTCTGAAATAATCGCCTCCGTCACTGTATCTCCGCTTTTAATGCCTCCTTCTGCTTCAATATCGTCCCGATTGTAGAGGAGTTTCTACCATACTCCTTTGTGATTTCACTCAACTGAATCCCACGTTCATATTTTTTTATCATCTCATGTTTTACTTTTCTTGATAACGGAGCCCGCTTCTTCTTTTCAGTCTCACCGGGAATCATTTTCTTGGGGCTCATGATTAATAACAAAAAATAACGCTGCAATAAGCACACTCAAAAAACTCACGAAACTCATGAACCAACAGTACAACTCTCCCTCACGCGTGTGTCGAACAATGGGTCGAAGGCACACAAAACCCATTATGGGTACAGTACAGTGTTATGGAGATTCAGATCCCTCCTAGCCAATGGGAGGCCAGCGGGGTGGAGTGTTGGGAGACAACCAATGGGAAAGCAACTCATGCATTGTTTGAATGGCACGTTTGAATTTTTAATATTGTCCTTTCGTAACGTGGTGAACTTGTTTTGTATCCAGAGACAAAAACTTTAGGAAAATGTGTTTCGTAACCTGAATTTTTCGTTTGGTGAGACTTTCGTAAAGTGAGGTCCCACTGTATATGAGAGATGAGATGATTATATATGTACTGGGTGTTTCGGCATGGAGTTTTCATGCTCTCCTCATGTTTGGGTTTCATCTGGGTACATCAGTTATTTCTTACAGTCCAAACACACACAGATTAGAGTAACTCATCACTCTAAATTGTTCTGCGGTGTGATATGAGCATGTTTTTTTTTTTTTACTTTGGACAGGCATCCTGTTTAGCATGTGCCCCGCCTCTCGCTCGAATCAGCCAGGATTAACTCCATCTTCCCAAAAGAGAGTTGCACATATAAAAGAAAACAAGATATGAAATCCAAATCCAAATGTTTATTAATATATTTTGTCTCGTGGGAAAGACTCATCAGTGGCACCCAGTGAATGTAAAATGTCTACGTTTCTAAAAATGTAACAAATCCCACATGTTCACCCAACTGAACACTCCGAACTTTACCATCTTTATTATTCAATCTTGATTCTTTATGCTTCTTTCCTATGAGAAACTTGATTTTTTTCAAAATCATTAGCTTAATAATTAAAAAGTGCAGAAGCACCGACAGACATGACGGTTTAATCTGTAATCCCTTCGTAACTTTTGGCTCTCCAGCAATCAGTGTAATCTAGGATGAGCAGAAAAGCTGCTATCCAATCACAGCTGAGGCATGAACACTAATATCACCTTCCTCTATCCCCTTCTCCGTTCTGCTGCTGGGTTTGTTTCCAAAACCACGCTTAGCTGCTTATATCCGGATTAGCAGATGAGAATTTCTGTTTACATAAATGCTAACATGGTACGATTAACAAAGGCACACTAGAGATAAATGTTCCTTAATAAATACACATAGTCTTTTTCCTTTCTCTTTTCCATAACACGTGTGGTTTAACCATAAATCAGTACAGAATTCACAGCCACAAGAAATGGTGATTTGACATCAGCGTTCCATTCTATCTCGCATTCTCAAACACTGAATGCATTTTGAATGTTTGAACCGGACCTGCACCATGGTACAGTTAACATACACACACGAGTCACATGATCGCATTACTCTCAAAAATCTGTGCCACTATCAGGAAGGAATCTGCTGAGATGATAGATAGCTTCTTGAGTGATAGTTGTGGAGTGCAAAGAATACCTTAAAAGTTACATGACCATATTATTACTCTTAAAGAAGCTCCTTAAATAGCTTTCAAACACCACTAATCCAACACCACTGCAGGGACAAAAAAAAAAAAAAAAAAAAAAAAAAAGCTAACAGTCATTTTAGCCACCTTTGGAGCTTTACTTATGCTCTACCGAATGTGCTGCACCGACCTCGTGATATTTCTTTCTGCTTATTTAATCAATCCCATTTTTTAAATATGGTGGTACATTTTGTTAATAATATGAAACCTAGCAGTTATTCAGAGTTCAGGTCTACTTTTGCTTTGTACTTTTTAATGTTTATCATTTAGTATTTACACTGATGTTTTTCTCATTTTTCTAGAATAAAACTGGATCTGTATAAGATTATACTGATGGTATAGTCAATATTCATCATCCATTCATTTTCTGAACCGCTTAATCCTAATTAGCGTCACAGAAGGCTGGCGCCTATCTCAGCCGACTCTGGGCGAGGGTGGAGTACATCCTGGACAGTTCACCAGGCCATCACAGGAACATATGTATGTGTATGTATGTATGTATATATATATATATAAATAAATAATATACACACACACATACACATACACATACAGTGCTACTTCGTGCTTCAGTTTCAGTGGCTTCAGTGCACCATAGGTTTTTCCGGAATGTTCATCAAATTAAAAATTAAGGAAATTGAGGAACAATGGGGGGGGGGGGGATACAAACAAAGCCAATTATGTAAAAAATAAATAAATAAAAAAAAAAAAACCCCAACCCCCCCCCAACAAAACTACTTACATGTTTTATGTGAGGTGCGCATCTGAGTGTGTGCGTGCGCCTGCGTCTGCATGTGTGTGTATTTATATTTTATTTACATCTTATGGATTATTTTTGAATGTTTAATTGTTATTATAAGCATTTATGGCATATATATATATATATATATATATATATATATATATATATATATATATATATATATATATATATATATACACGCTTTGGGTAGAGGTCGGTAGAACAAGATCAGGGCAGGGCTTGTAGTCAATATTAGAAAATGATATATTTTTGGAATATGTTTGGATTTATTTTTGTCGCGTTTTTAGGCAGCACAGTGGTGCAGTTGTTAGCACGTTCACCTCACAACAAGAAGGTCTTGGGTTTGATTCCTGCGCTTGGGGTGTTTCTGTGTTTAGTTTGCATGATCTCAGTGCTCTCTCTCTCTCTCTCTCTCTCTCTCTCTCTTTCACTCTCTCTCTCTCTCTATCGATCTATCAATCCATACAGATGATATTTTGTGATTCAGTTGCTCCAGTGATCCGGTCCATTTCTCATCTCTGGACCTGCATGATGCATCCTGATGCCTTACTTCTGATTGCCCTCATCGTGTAACGCGTACTTAAGATGGTCCCATTCAGACAATCAACCAATACACTCACACTGAACCCAGTTCTAAAGACATGCGCTATGAGGGCTCAGACTTGTCACAAACTCTAGCACTGTAATGGCAGAAACAGTCCTGTAAAAGCCAGAATGACTTTCCTGATGTGTTTTTATAGAAAAAACTTATTTATAATCACATTACCTAATCTGAGGACGGGTTCAGTCAGGTTTCGCTCAAGATTTCTTCCGTTGCTACAGCCGCCTCAGGCTTGCTCATTGGGAATACATTTATGAATTCTGATATGAAAATTCATATTGAGAATATTTATACCTCTGTAAAGCTGCTTTTTGATAATGCCCATTGTTAAAGGACAATGCAAATAAAAATTAAACGGAATTAGATTTGCATGAATGAATGATCAATTTATTTCAGTCCCATTTAAACATGATTATGCATCTGCAGATAAACATATAGAGATACTACATGCGCACATATCGACATATACAGTACCTACCTCAATGTACATACATGTTTAGGCTGAATAGGAACTAGAGCTATAGCTTATTATGTCTTTCCTTAATAATCTGAATGAATTAGGGTTTTCGAATGGCGCAATGACAAAGTGTGATCAAAGTGCTATAAAGGCGATCAACCTGGAGATCACTGGTTCAAGTCCCACAGCAATCTGACTGATGGGAGTCGATGGGAGCCCACTGGCCAGGTTCTTGTAGGAGGGTGGGATGGCGTACATCTGTGAGCTCATTCAAACAAAGAGACGCATACCGTTCTCCTTCTGAGTGCACAAAGCTGATTTCTTGATTACACGTCTGCTTGGCTGGCGGAGATCGTGTGTGATAGGCATTCAATACTTGACGGGTGAGAAAACCAAGAAAAAACAAAATAACATGGCAATTTTAATCTTTTTATCTTGTATTTACTGCTAATCTAGTTATTTTTCATATATTTATAAGGCTTTTCCACATATTAAGCTTTTTAATGGATACACAGTTTCTTTTAAGGTTAGCCCTCATTCCCAGTTCATTTAGGGGGAAAAAAAAGAAAAGGAGAATAGATTAAAGGCCCCCAGTGCAACTAACTGGGTTATCAAAGGCCAGCCATGTCTCTCACTGTCTGTGGTGTGAGGTTCATGTAAAAGAAACATTGCTGACTTTCATCAACAGTAGCTGCATAGCCGTCAGCATCTTTTTGCCCTGTGATGGCCTGGCGAGCCATCCAGGGTGTATTCTGCACTTGCCAGCCTCCTCACGTTCCTAATAAGGATTAAGTGGTTAATAAAGTGAATGAATGAACAGATAAAAGGTCATAATTTTTCTTCAAAGCCTGTTCAAAACACAGGCATCCCTCACTTTCTGCGATTAATTGTGACCGAGATCCCCCTGCGACCACCGAATTCCGCGAAGTAGGATCAACCCCCCCCCCCCCCCCCCCTCCTGGCTGACATCTACGTATGTGTATATAATAATCAATAAATACATTTTATATATATATATATATATATATATATATATATATATATATATATATATATATATATATATATTTACATACATACACACACACACACACACGCACATGTATATATATATATATATATATATACACATACACATACACACACACACATATATATATTCAATGCTATAAATGCTTATAATAACAATTAAATATTCAAAAAAATAATGCATAAGATATAAATAAAATACAAATACACACATGCAGATGTACGTGCACGCACCCAGATGTGCTCCTCACAAAAATGGAAGTAGTTTTAATGGGAGGTTTTGGATTGTTGTTGTTGTTTTTTTGTTTTTTTTTACATAATTGGCCTTGTTTTGCGGCATTTTCCTGAACCTTTTCCCCTATTCTTCCTTAATTTCCTTATTTTTTTATTTGATGAATATTAAAAAAAAAAAAAAAAAAGTGATGTACTGAAGCCGCATGAATTAAAGCTCGAAGTAGCGAGGGATCCCTGTATTCTGAGTATGTGTGACATCATTGGCCTACTGACCATGCCTATCATTTCAACCCAATCCAACACTGTCGTCTTATATTAATTAATAGTAGGCGTGTGCATAAAGATCATGGTTTTTTTTTTTCCCCCTAGATTCAGGTTTTTTTTCTCTCATTCAATTTGGTATTGATCTTTGAAATGTATAAATCAATCTTTTAGGCTAATGTGCATTTTCTGGGTGAATAGTTTGCTTGGCTCGTTTCCACTCTGATTAAACACAGCCGAAGAATTAAAAAGACGTCAGTTTGACTGCTGTTAAAGGTAATAATCAGTCCCGTGTTTTAACTGTGCAAATATATGAAGGAAAACATCAGAGTATTCCGCCTTTCACTGAACTGATATTAAATCTGAATCGAATCGCATCAGAAAATCCAGCGTAAATTGAATTAAGGCGTGAAACTCAGCCCGAGGACATCTAGAAAACACACATTGAACAACTTTCAGAACAATTTAGCACAAAGGTGTGAATCGAGAGTGGTTCCGAAAATGAATCAGGACGATTCCGGACAGAGGAGATCCTTTCTGATTGGTCTGTTTTGTATCGTAATTGAGAGGAAACTTTAAATATGTCGATCTTGATCACTGCTTTCCAAAGTCTGACGTCGAAAGACTCCAAACCCAGACAGCCGGTCTGTTTACTCCCGATAAAGCAAATGCCAGTGTGGCACTCTCCACCTGCACCCAGACAACAATCTCACCTGCAAAGCAGAGATTTGGCTTCATCTATCCTGAGAAAAACATCTCTGCTAACAGGACACTGACAACAGCCTCGCAGCAAACTGAAACAGTGCCAGAGCCGCCATTTAAATGCATCTCGCAGTCCAAGTACCCTATCGAACATCACAAGGGTATGAGTCTACATGTGTGATGGCGGCCGGAGCTGGAAACAATAGAGGGGTGTGTGTGTGTGTGTGTGTGTGTGTGTGTGTGTGTGTGTGTGTGTGTGTGTGTGAGAGTATGAGAGGAATAGTGTGTGCATTTGTGTTTAGACAGAAAGTTTACAAAGGCGACGGGTCAACTTCAGTAGGGCGCTGAACTCGATCTACTTCAGAGTCAAGCGACTGATGAGTCCATAGGCGAGGCACATCAATTTCCTGTCAGAGTCGCCTGTGGGCCGCAGCAATGGAGGCACAGCAGTAGATAATGCAAGGCAGGCAAGTGACCACGGCCTTTTGAAATCCTGCTGCTTTTGTAAATACAAGAGGAGAAATGAGAAAGGAATTTTCTCAGGGTCGTGTTGTGCCTTTGAAAAGAGGCACAGTGTTCCGCTCGAAAAATGCGTTCGCAACTCTACTAATGATCATGCACACCAAACACGAACACATGACTTCCGGCACGCAGCAGCTATTCATTCATTTACTCATTCATTCGGCGAACTGCTTAATACAACCAGAGTCATCAACCGACTCTGGGTGAAGATAGGGTACACTCTGAACAGCAAACAGTCTCTCGCAGGGACAATACACACACACACACACACACACACAACCATTGACACCAGATTAAGGTAACGGTAAAGTCCGTTGGGCTTTTTACACCCGAGCCCAGTGGCTCAGCAGGCCGGTGCTTATCCGCGGTTTCCATAGCGAGAAGCAATGAGGAGTTCAACTCCTCCTGGATGGGACGCGAGTCCATCGCAGGTTACCTTCCCAGTATATTTTACTGGTACCCATTTATACTGCTGGGTGAACAGAGGCACACCTGTGGTTCAGACCTCACCCAGGGCTCTTAGCACTGTGGGGGTCTAACTGGGATTTGAACATACAACCACCTGACCATGAGCCAGGCACCCTAACCACTATGGCACCGGCCCCACATTGACACCACAGTACCCAGAGGAAACCCACACAAGCTCGAGGGGAACATGCAAAGCCCTACAAGGGTCGCAGAGTCAGGTGACTCTGTATGAAGGCAAGGTAGGTGTTGAACAGCATGCCAGTCCATTGCAGGACTAAAACACACACACACACACACACACACACACACACACACACACACACACACACACACACACACACACACACACACACACAGAGAGAGAGAGAAAGAGAGAGCCATTCACATTCATGCTCATATCGCGGTGTAATTTTGAACAGCCTAATATGCATGTCTTCAGATAATGAGAGAAGACTTGAGTATCCAGAGGAAACCCATACAAGCACGAGGAGAACTCAGGGTCGCAAAACAGTAATTACTGAGCCTGGGACTCAAACTCAGGACCTTCTTTCTTTGAGACAGCTGTACTAACCACTACACCACCATGCCACACTTGTTCATGTCATTGGCTGTACCATTAAATTCAACAAGGGTCGCCGGGAGGCTGGAGCCTATCTCAGGGTGACTCTGGACAAAGACGATTTACACCTTGAACAGCACGCCGGCCATTGCAAGGCTAACACACACACACACAGCAAGTCACATTTTGACTCACTTCGAGGGACAATTTAGAACAGGCGAATATGCATGCCCCTGGGCTTGTGGAGGAAACCCATGCAAGCATGGGGAGAACATGCAAACTCCACAAAGAAACGCCCCTGGTAAGCCTGGGACTCGAACAAAGGACCTTCTTGCTATGGGACAGACGTGCTAGCCACTACACCACTGTGCTGCTCACACGGACGTTTTGAAGCCCATTCTCCATTAAAACAATCCACCAAGTACAGCACACCAATCAAGATTAGTGAAGTGTGAAATAATATCCGACGAGGTGGGCTTGGACTCACAGCGATTTAAAAAATAAAGAAGATGGTATTCGTACAGCAGGAAAACAAAGAGTTTAAGATCGCATGAGAAGACAGCAGGCACAAAAAAGATGGGGAGATTATTGTGAGCCCAGTTAGGAGCTTTGCTTTATACCTATCATCAAACTAATGATTTCACCCAAAGCTGAAAGTACATTTGGCAGAGCTTCTCCCGTCCTATTGCTCAGATGGGAATAGACTCCAGGCCAGCCGTCATTGATTAATACAGACCGGTGGCCAGCACAGCAACGCTGCCCTTCACATCTCTGCGCATTACTATTCATTCTTTCATTCATTCATTCATTTTCTGAACCGCTTAATCCTAGTTAGGGTCGCTGGGAGGCTGGTGCCCATCTCAGCCAACTCGGCAAGGACAGAGTACACTTTGGACAGCTTGCCAGGCCATCGCAGGGCAGAAACACGAAAATCAGCCATGGTTCTCTTACATGAACCTCTCACCATACACAGTCAGAGACATGGCCGGCCTTTGATAACCCAGTTTGTGCACTGGGAGGGCGATGATAACCGTTTGAGACTGGGGCTTGAACCCCCAAGCTTGGGATCAGTGATCCAGCACCTTTACCACCAGGACACCACTGACCTATAATTATAATTATTATTATTATTATTATTATTAATATTGTTGTTATTGTTGTTGTTGTTGTTGTTGCTATTGTTGTCATTACTAATTTCACATACAGGCCGCTCCTTTTTCTTCGCTTTGAGCCCACTGTCAATCAGGGCAACACACTGACCATTTTCAGGCCTTCGTTCCAACCAGGCTACACGCACATTAAAAGTCTGTCAGCTTTTCAAAGTGACGTTTCCCTGCCTCCTCTCCTATTTCCCATGAGGATGCAGCTCGGATTACATGCTTTCAGCCCCTCGCTGCTTTTGTTCCATGCTTTCATTTGTATCTTCACGTGACATCGGTTTGTCAAGCTACTCTTTTCGAACTCCTTGAGTTCTCACTAAACTGGTGAGAATGTGCTATGGAGTGATGGCATAAACAGTATATCAGGTACAAGCACTTGGTTCGACAATTAAGTAGTTGGTAACAGCCTAATGCGGGGCTGATTCATTCCAGCGTTGCAGGGATTCACTTAATTTCCTTATAAATACTAATAAAAAAAAACATTACGCTGAATTCACGGAAAACTTTACTGTGATTGTATTCAGAAAAAAATGTGAATGAACTTTAAATTGAAGTCATGTGGATGAATGCCGCAGCTGGCCTCTGCCACCGAAGCAGGATACACGGGATATTATAATATTCTATTTAAAAAAAATACCTGATGAGTTTTTTTTTTTCTTCGTTAAATTAGGTTCTTATAAAATAAGGGATTATCACGAAAGGAAACAGCCAACGCAGCCACCTTGCCTCCTGCCTGCATGGCTCAACCACCAGCTATCAAATTCCCCTCAAGGACCAGCTATCGCCACATGACTGACTGGAGAATAAAATAGCCCTTTTATGTTGGCTAATACAAGCTCAAAGGCTGTAAGAGGTGTTTGGAATGAGATTAGCTACACAGGCATTTAGTTTCACTCCAATGTTTAATTTATAGAGAGCTGCCACAGTGAAGGAGAGTCTGATTTACCCGCCATGTTCTGCCCAACTACCACACAGGGTGCTGAAAAAATCCAGCCGTGTTGGCATTCTACCACCAACAGCATAAAGCCTTCCTTGTCTCCTCCCGTGCCTCCCAAGCCCGTTTCCCACATATACCATCCCCTCGAAGAAGAGTGATGGATACAGGGGTAAATAGATTGAAAAACGGAGTGAAGAGTCTGCATTTTGATCAAGTGGGTGTGGGTGGCGTAATGCTTAGCCTGTCTGCCTCACAGCAAGAAGGTCCTGGGTTCGAGTCCTGGGCTCGGGCTTTTCTGTGTGGTGTTTGCATGTTATCTCCGTTCATGTGTGGGTATCCTCCAGGTACCGGTACTCTGGTTCCGTCCAACAGTCCAAAGACATGCATATTCGGTTAACTGTTTCTTCCAGATTGCACTTAGATGTGACTGTGAATGGTTGTATGTGTGTGTGTGTGTGTCTGACTGTTGGCCATACAATGGTCTGGTAAACTGTTCAGGGTGTACCATACCTTAGCCAACGTGTTGGCTGTGATGGGCTCAGCTTGCTTTTGACCCTAATAGGATTAACTGGGTCTGCAGATAAATAAATGAATCAATGAAATTGTCTTCTGTTGGAAGTGTGGTTCCTGCAGGGCGTGCTATGTATTTATTTATTTTTTTTTTTGCCTTGGTGGAGGTTTGTGCTCTCCGAGTGTTCCCAGTTTTGAAGGAATTACTTCACTGCTTTATGTCTTCAACAGGGTTTTTGCTTAGAGTTCAAAAGAAAAACCAAATACTTCCAGGCTCAAAGGGAGCCACCTTCATCACAGTTCAGAAGGACACATTTCATCCATTATATTTCTGGAGAACCACCTTTCCCTGAAAACCAAGAGGTTCCTGTACATGCTCCTCCTCTGCGAAGGAAGCAGAATCTTTTGAAACGATGAATTAATTAGTTCTGGCTATACATCTTTAGAACGCACAATTAAAAGCTTGGTGTTTGTGGCACTCTGACACTCCGGTCCACTCATCACAGTAGGAGACAGTAAACAGAGTAAAAGGACCATCAGGCTGCATCTCTCATCATATCACGTACACCTCACAACAGCAGATGGGCTGCAGAGCAGGAGGTCTGCATGCTTCGATACGGTGTACGCATGACAACATGAATTGGCACATTTACAATCATTACTGACCAGCCCTCGTTCGCCCTTGTGTCTGATGAGATCATCAGCAAACAGAAAGTGCACGCAGTAAGAAACAAAGCGTACGGAGGAATATAAATGGAAAGTATCAGTGAGTACGAATAATCTGGTGTTACTCAGGGAACAGGTTGGCTCCCCGTGGGAGAAGCAAGCCATTCCATTAGCATCAGGACAACCAGAAATACGGCTGCTGCACCATCCAGTGTTTGAAGAGGAATTACACGGAGAAGGAGGGATATAAAGCAGGAAGGAAAGAAAAGGAGAGCTCATGCAGAGAGTACAGGTTTGAAAATAGACTGGCGAGCAGGTCAGGACTGTTCGTCTACTGCCATTAACTGCCAGGGGCCTCACATAATGGTCGATAAACACCACTTGCATTCAACCGAAAAGGTAACAATTACCCACGTGGTTCTAGGCAAGGTGTGTGTGTGTGTGTGTGTGTGTGTGTGGGGG
>CM045742.1:707500-727500 GCA_024760905.1 Plotosus lineatus | reverse complement strand
ACAAGAATATTCAACAAGGTCTTAGAAAGTGAGCAGATGCCAGAGGAATGGAGGAGAAGTGTGCTTGTGCCCATTTTTAAGAACAAGGGAGATGTACAGAGTTGTGGCAACTACAGAGGGATAAAGTTGATGAGCCATACAATGAAGCTATGGGAAAGAATAGTGGAAGCAAGACTAAGGGCAGAGGTCAGCATTTGTGAACAACAGTTTGGTTTCATGCCCAGAAAGAGCACCACAGATGCAGTGTTTGCTTTGAGGATGTTAATAGAGAAGTACAGAGAAGGTCAGAGGGAGCTGCATTGTGCCTTTGTGGATCTGGAGAAAGCCTATGACAGGGTGCCGAGAGAAGAACTGTGGTATTGTATGAGGAAGTCTGGAGTGACAGAGAAGTATGTTAGAGTGGTGCAGGACATGTATGAGAGATGTAAGACTGTGGTGAGGTGTGCTGTTGGTGTGACAGAAGAGTTCAAGGTGGAGGTGGGACTGCATCAAGGGTCAGCTCTCAGCCCCTTCTTGTTTGCTATGGTGATGGACAGGCTAACAGACGAGGTTAGACAAGAATCTCCATGGACTATGATGTTTGCAGATGACATCGTGATCTGTAGTGAGAGCAGAGACCAAGTGGAGGAAAATCTAGAGAGGTGGAGGTATGCCCTGGAAAGGAGGGGATTGAAGGTTAGTCCTAGTAAGACAGAATACATGTGTGTGAACGACAAGGACCCAAGAGGAACTTTGAGGTTACAGGGGGCAGAGATAAAGAAGGTGGAGGATTTTAAGTACTTAGGCTCAACAATCCAGAGCAATGGAGAGTGTGGAAAAGAGGTGAAGAAGCGCGTGCAGGCAGGTTGGAATGGATGGAGAAAAGTGTCCGGTGTGACACAGACAGTGGCCCTGGGGAAAAGACAGGAGTCAGAGTTGGAGGTAGCAGAGATGAAAATGTTGAGGTTCTCTTTGGGAGTAACGAGGATGGATAGGATCAGGAATGAGTACATCAGAGGGACAGCACATGTTAGATGTTTTGGAGACAAAGTCAGAGAGGCTAGATTGAGATGGTTTGGAGATGTACAGAGGAGGGATAGTGAGTATATTGGTCGTAGGATGCTGAGGTTGGAACTACCAGGCAAAAGGCCCAGAGGAAGACCAAAGAGAAGATTTATGGATGCGGTGAAGGCGGACATGAAGGTCGTTGGAGTAAGAGTAGAAGATGCAGAGGACAGAGAGAGATGGAGGCAGATCATTTGCTGTGGCGACCCCTGAAGGGAACAGCCGAAAGGACAAGAAGAAGAAGATATATATATATATATATATATATATATATATATACAGTCAGTCCCCAACTTAGAAAATTAATCTGTTCCAGAGCGCTTTTTGTATTGCGTAAGTCGGGGTCGCATCTTACATGTTAAACGCCTAATTCGTTCCAAGGCTCCAGTCTTTGGACTGGATAAACCCTTTAAAAATGATAAAAGTATACCAGTTATGTATGAAATATGTGTTAAAAGTAAAAGAAAATTATTTATTAAAAAATGTAAACATTTTATTAACATATTAAACCATTTTATTAACATATTTATTAATTAAACCATTATTAAACATTTTTTATTAACACACACACACACACACACACACACACCTTTCTCTGTCTCTCTCTCTCTCCCTCTCTTGTGTGCTGCGGGCCACGCCCACAAGACATGAATTCAAAGCGCATTCCCTGCTTGAGAAACTCAACTTTAATTTGATTCCTTGAGGCAACGGAATTCCAGATGAGCTCAAATGCGCCCACATTTATTCAACATTTACTGAATTAAACAACTTAAAAAACTAAACTACAAACTAAAGAGTGAAGCCTCCTTCTGCCTCTATCTGGAAGGCCAGTGGGGCGGGATGTTGAGAGACAGCCAATGAGAGAGCAACTTGCGCGTCGTGTGAAATTTTCATTGGCGCGTTTGAATTTTGAATTTCTTTTCGTAAGAGGGGGTTGTTTCGTATCTCGGGGACGGAAACCTGGGAAAAATGATCATCGTAACCTGGGGATTTCGTACACAGGGGTCTTCGTAAGTTGGGAACCAACTGTATATACATACAATAATCAAAGGGCTATGTTTCTTACAATTTACAAACAGTTATTCCACTTCCTCTGATTGGATTTTCATTAATAACCTGCTCAGCTTCACGTCACGACTTATATTAATTATTATCCAATCAGAGGTTGGCGAATAACTCTTAAATATAAATTCACAAGGATAGAAAATATGTATATATAACTATAAACACACACACACGCACGCACACACACACACACACACACACACACACACACACACACACACACACACACACACACACACACACACACACACACACAATGATAGATACAGACATCAATGTGGAAGAGGCTCGTGGAATATAGTTTGGCATCATGTTGAGAAACAGGAAAGTTGCATTTCAGGTACACGCCGGTCTTTTGTGCGCTGTGTTTGAGATCAAGATGCTATATTCAGAATTAAAAATAACACAATCACATGGCGGATGCTGAGGGGTATTGCATTGCTGCTGTATTTTGCCGAACTGAGATGATGCTCGAGATTGTAACAGTCTTAATTCTGTTCCTTGCACAACCTCTCCGCAGCCGAGCTTTAGGGATAAAACACAGTTCTCTCTATCAATCCAGCTAAATTATTTGTAGTATTAAGAAAAGAACAGGAGGTGCGGCTTCTTTTCTCGGCCACGCATTACTGACAGTTTGCAGAATCCATGAGGAGGATTCGAAGAGAAGGTGAAGAAGAGATTGGGAGGGAGGGAGGGAGAGAGAGAGAGATTGGTTTCTAAGATGAGGTGATGTCTGCACTTTGATATCACATAAATCCAGCATAAAGGCAGGAATGCTGCAGCTTTAATCCATCTGAACCATCGCACTGGCAGAATTCTTAATCGCTGGGAAAGCCTACAGTTCTTGTCATGGCGGTATAGTAACAGACATGGCCACACCTCTGGCTCGCTCACATGCACAGAACACTGTACACTGAGAAAATTGTGCAAACGCAGCAACTGATAAAAAGCCCGAATACGCTCTTGATGTTGTATATAATAAATACGGCAGTAAACACACTGCGGGTCAAAAGTTTAAGAGCACAAATAAGAAAAAAAATAAAAAGAATAACTGGAGGATTGAAAAAAGAAAATCTTAAACTCGCGCCAAGAAGTTCGACGCTTCCGTGAAAGGTCTATAATGCCACCGTGACCTTGACGTCTGAACTTTGACCTCGAAAAAGTAATTAGTTTTCTCTTTTCTGTCAAATATGAAGAAAAATCACTAAAAGCATTTCTGAAATTTCACGTCGGCACAAATGGGACTGCAGTGAGCTTGACCTTTGACCTCCATAATCTAAACAAATTGGGTTAAGGTACAATTCTGTGGAAAGTTTGAAGAAAATCCCTCCAAGTGTTTTTGAGATATCGCGTGCAAATAATGACCTGAAGAGAGGTGCGAAAACATTCGTTCATCCATTCATTCGTTTTCTTAACCGCTTAATCCTAATTAGGGTTGCGGGGAGGCTGGTGACCATAGGCTGATTCTGGGTGAAGGCAAGTAACATCCTGAACAGTTCTCCAGAGCGTACAAGGGCCTACACATATACAGACATACAGACACAAACTCACACCGAGGGCAGATTCGTGAGGGCAGATTTTGCATGTTTTTGGAGTATCGGAAGAAACCGGACTACCCGGAACCCACACAGGTAAGCACCTGCAAACTCCACACAGAAACGCCCTGAGCCTGGGAACCAAGCCGGGACCTTCTTGCTGTGGGGCGAACGAGCTACACCGGGTTGCCGCTAATGCTGGGAACATTACAGCCTGAGTTTGAAATGACCTCATCATTACAGATACAGATAAATTTCCAGCATGTGACCCGAATACGAATATCAGGAATGATGAACAGGGATTGTAGTGCAACATTAATGCATCATCACTCTGATAACCTGGACGCTGTTTGAAATGTCATTTCATTAAATTTTCTGAACCACTTAATCCTAATTAGGGTCACGGGGAGGCTGCCGTTCATCCCAGTTGACTCCGGGCAAGGGCAGAGTACATTCTGACCAGCTCGTCGGACCATCGCAGGGCACAAACACACTGACGGCTATGTAGCTCCTCTTGTCGAAAGTCAGCAATGGTTCACATGAACCTCCCGCAGTGAGACAGTGAGAGACATGGCCGACCTTTGATAACCCAGTTTGCTCCACTGGGGGGCCAGCAGTGACAACCCGTTGAGAGTGGGGCTTGAACCCCCAACCTTGGCATCAGTGATCCAGCACAATTACCCCCAGGCCACCACTGCGCTCCATTAGAAATGTTTGTAGCCTATGTTGAAAACTGCATTCCTAGATAGCCATGTTTGACAAATCCCCCCCCCCCCCTCCCCACAGGAAAAGCCAGGACATGGCCAGTGATTGGTAAGAGTCACACCTGTTGTGTTACACACTTTCCACCCAAGAATTTCTACCAAATTGACTGCGCATTCTGTTAAAAGACCACAAAATAATGTATGAAAAATCCTTCAGCCCCACTATACCGCTCCCTCTCTCTCTCTCTTTTCTCCGTCCCTGCATGAGCAGAGTGTGGTTTTCTGGTGCCATCAGACCCTCACAATGTTGTGTGTGAAGCTCTAAATGGACGTGTCAGGTTTAATTGCGATCGCATCTGTTCTTATAGCAATGACAAGGCCTTTTCCTGCCACTTTCAATCTCTGCTCTAAAACACGAGATTGAGAGAGAGGAAGCGGGTTGACCACTATCTTAGTTAAAGACACCAACATGGACTGCATGCAGCACAGAAACTGATACGAGCCGGCCCTGTGATTTAGATTGAGCCACGCCTTCTAGAGCACAACCAACAAACCAGTTTTCCCCTACATATCAGGAAGTAGCCTGGGGCGAACATAACTGCAGAACATGTATCCAAAGAAATGGAAACTCTTCTTCTTCTCCTTTCGGCTTTTCCCTTCAGGAATCGCCACAGCGAATCATCTGCCTCCATCTCACCCTATCCTTTTTGCATCTTCTTCTCTTACCACAACTACCTTCATGTCCTCTTTCACCACATCCATGAATCGTCTCTTCGGTCTTCCTCTAGACCTTCTGCCTGGTAGTTCCAACCTCAGCATCCTACTACCAATATACTCACTATCCCTCCTCTGTACATGTCCAAACCATCTCAAGCTAGCCTCTCTGACCTTGTCTCCAAAACGTCTTACATGTGCTGTCCCTCTGATGTGCTCATTCCTGATCCTATCCATCCTCGTTACTCCCAAAGAGAACCTCAACATTTTCATCTCTGCTGCCTCCAGCTCTGCCTCCTGTCTTTTCCTCAGTGCCACTGTTTCTAAACCATACAACATCGCTGGTCTCAACACCGTCTTATACACTTTTCCTTTCATTCTTGCCGATATTTTCCTATCACATATCACACCAGACACTTTTCTCCAACCATTCCAACCTGCCTGCACATGCTTCTTCACCTCCTTTCCACACTCTCCATTGCTCTGGATTGTTGAGCCTAAGTACTTAAAATCCTCCACCTTCCTTATCTCTGCTCCCTGTAACCTCACCGTTCCTCTTGGGTCCTTGTCATTCATACACATGTATTCTGTCTTACTGAGGCTAACCTTCATTCCCCTCCTTTCCAGGGCATACCTCCACCTCTCTAGATGTTCTTGCACTTGTTCTTTGCTCTCACTACAGATCACAATGTCATCTGCAAACATCATAGTCCATGGGGAATCTTGTCTAACCTCGTCTGTCACCCTGTCCATGACCATAGCAATAAAGAAGGGGCTCAGAGCTGACCCTTGATGCAGTCCTATCTCCACCTTAAACTCTTCTGTCACACCGACAGCACACCTCACCACTGTCTTACATATCTCATACATGTTCTGCACCACTCTAACATACTTCTCTGCCACTCCAGTCTTCCTCATGCAATACCACAGTTCCTCTCTTGGCACCCTGTCATATGCTTTCTCTAGATCCACCGAGGCACAATGCAGCGCTGGCTGACCTTCTCTGTACTTCTCTATTAACGTCCTCAAGGCAAACACTGCATCTGTGGTGCACTTTCTTAGCATGAAACCAGACTGTTGTTCACAAATGCTGACCTCTGCCCTAAGACTAACTTCAACTATGCTTTCCCATAACTTCATCGTATGGCTCATCAACTTTATCCCTCTGTAGTTCCCACAACTCTGCACGTCTCCCTTGTTCTTAAAAATGCGCACCATCACACTTCTCCTCCATTCCTCTGGCATCCTCTCAATCTCTAAGACCTTGTTGAATGTACTTGTTAGGAAATCTACTGCTACCTCGCCTAGACACTTCCATACCTCCACCGGAATGTCATCAGGACCAACTGTCTTTCCACTCTTCATCCTCTACAATGCCCTCCTCACTTCACCCTTACTAATCTTTGCTACTTCCTAGTCATCGATGGTCACCTCTTCTACTCGTTTTTCTCTCTCATTTTCCTCATTCATCAGCTCTTCAAAGTACTCTTTCCATCTTCCCAGCACACTTCTGTCATCAGTCAATACATTTCCTTCTCTGACCTTAATCACTCTAACTTGCTGCACGTCCTTCCCATCTCTATTTCTCTGCTGTGCCAACCTGTATAAATCATTTTCTCCCTCTTTACTTTCCAACCGAGCATACAAGTCATCATACGCCCTCTGTTTGGCCTTTGACACTGCTACCTTCACCTTACTGTGTCTCCCTGTACTACTGTTTACTCTATTCAGTCCTCTCTATGTCCCACTTCTTCTTAGCTAGCCTCTTCTTTTGTACACACTCCTGCACTTCCTCATTCCACCACCAAGTCTCCTTATCTCCTCTCCTTCCAGATGACACACCAAGTATTCTCCTACCTGTCTCCCTGCTCACAATTCAACTCCTCCTTGAAGACAACACGACACTCTTCCGTTTTCACTTTGTCTTCTGCTCTGCCTTTGCCTTCTTCACCTTCCTCACCATCAACGTCATCCTGCACACCACGATCCTATGCTGTTTGGCAACACTCTCACCCACTACTACCTTGCAGTCACTGACTTCCTTCAAATTACATCGCCTGCACAAGATGTAGTCTACTTGTGTGCTCCTATCTCTGCTTTAATAAGTCACCCTATGCTCCTGTCTCTTCTGGAAGAAAGTATTTACCACAGCCATTTCAATCCTTTTTGCAAAATCTATCAACATCTGTCCTTCTGCGTTCCTGTCGTAGATACCAAGCCTGTCTATCACTTCCTCGTTCCCTCTGTTTCCTACACCTCCATGTCCATTGAAGTCTCCCCCCAATGACCACTCTTTCACCTCTGGGGGTATTCTGCATCACTTCATCTAACTCACTCCAGAATCTTTCCTTCTCTTCTAGCTCACATCCTGCCTATGGTGCATAAGCACTAACAATATTGAACATCACGCCTTCAATTTCTAACTTGAGACTCATCACTCTGTCTGACACTCTTTTCACTTCTAGAACATTTCTGACAAACTCCTCCTTCAAGATGAGTCCTACTCCATTTCTCTTCCCATCCACACCATGAAAAAACAACTTAAACCCTGCTCCTAAGCTTCGAGCCTTGCTACTTTTCCACCTGGTCTCCTGAACACACAGTATGTCCACCTTCCTCCTCTGCATCATGTCAGCCAGCTCTCTGTCTTTTCTTTTCATAGTTCCAAGATTAAAATTCCCTATTTTCAGTCCTAGACTCATGCCTTTCCTCTTCTCTTTCTGCCTACGGACACGCATCCCGCCTCTTCTTCGACATCTTCGACCAACAGTAGTCCGATTTCCACCAGCACCCTGTTGTTTAACAGCACTGATGGCGGTTGTTGTTAACCCGGGCCTCGACCGATCCGGTATGAAATTCTTTCTTGTGAGTCGCATATTTTATTTTTGTTTTATGCTGGATGCCATTCCTGACGCAACCCTCTGCATTTATACGGGCTTGGGACAGGCGTGAGGGAGAGACACTGGTTTGTGCCCCCCCTCACGGCTGCAAACTAAGTTGTCCTAATGCGTCGACTGTCCTTCTCCAATCGGATTAAAAACAAGGTTTATGACTTGCAGGAACTCTACAACGAACTCCCTTAAGCGGTCCATAAAATACAATAACGGCCTCCTAGGTGGCGCATTGACAAGCTGCATGACTGTCAACTCAGAAGTCACAGGTTCATATCCAAGTTGATGCCACATCCATCCTTGTCCATGAATCCACGGGAGCTAATTAGCTGGGCTCTCACGAGATGGGAGGGAGGGAGGGAGGGAGGGCATGTGCTCACTTTCCTGTCACTCATGGTGATCACCATCAATCACGGGCTTCTGAGAGCTCATTCAAACAAGAGGGCGGATAGCGCTTTCCCTCGATGGGTGTTCGGCCGCCCCCAAATACTCAGGCACGGCAGGCATCATTGCATGTCACGGAGGTGATATGTGCATGCGCTCACCCCTCCCTGATTGGTGGTGGTTGTGTGACAAGGGAAGGCAATACTTGACAGGTGAGATTTTAATACGACGAAATTAGGGGGAGAAAATGAAGGAAAAAGAAATAAATAAAAGTAAAAGGCTGAGAAACGTTAAAAAAGTGTGCGGCTCATCAACTGTTAGCATCAGCTGATCTAGCGGAGCCTCCGCTGCAGCTTAATGTAATTATACACATTTATCAAAATGAGTTATCTGAACTCAGATCATCAGGAATGAGAGTTTTTAAACCTCTGATCTGATTCGAATCTGATGAGAAGTGACTACATGGCTTTAGTTAAACCAAACCAATGATGGAAGAGAGAGAGAGAAAGAGAGAGAGAGAGAGAGAGAGAGAGAGAGAGAGAGAGAGAGAGAGAGAGCAAGAGAGAGAGAGAGAGAGAGAGAGAGAGAGAGAGAGAGCAAGAGAGAGAGAGAGCGAGAGAGAGAGAGAGAGAAAAGATCACATACCATACAGCAAGCCGAGCAGCACCAAAAACTAAACCTCTGTGGAACGATCAGGAGCTGAACATGCTTGCATCACCAAGAGAAGGTTTTCCCCCAATAATGACCAACCCGGTGTGTGCACTCGCACTGATTACCCAGCTACTTATACAACATTGATTTGAAAAAGATTTTATAATGATTTAATTGCTTCCGCTACTGATGTACTCTGTAGCTCTCGCCTGCTGCACTTTATAAAGAAAAAGCCCTAATTCACCAATCAGAATCAAGTATTCAAATAAGCTGTATAATGAGACTGTAGCAAATGGCAACGATTATTCATTCATTCATTTTTTCGAAGCCACTTAATCCTAATTAGGTTCATGAGGAGACTGGAGCCCATCTTAACTGACTCTGGGTGAAGGCGAGGAACATCCTGAACAGCTCTGCAGACCGTACAAGGGCCTAAACACATACAGATATTCAGACACAAGCTCACACCGAGGGCAGATTTGAAACAGCCAATTAGCCTACTGTGCATGTTTTTGGACTGTGGGAGGAAACCGGAGTGTCCGGAACCCACAGAAGCACGGGGAGAACCTGCAAACTAAAAACACAGAAACGCCCCGAGCCTAGGAACCGAGCCGGGACCTTCTTGCTGTGGGGCGAACGAGCTACACCGGGTTGCCGCTAACTGTGGGAACATTACAGCCTGAGCTGAAATGACCTCATCATTACAGATACAGATAAATTTCCAGCATGTGACCCGAATACGAATATCAGTAATGATGAACAGGGATTGTAGCGCGACATTAATGCATCATCACTCTGATAACTTGGACACGCCTTGAAAAATCCTGTCAGAGATGTTTGTGCCCGACGTTGAAAACTGTGTTTCTAGTATGCCATGCTTGACAAATTCTATCAATTAGTCGACTGTGCATGTTTGTGGATTGTAGAAGGAAACTTTAGTACCCCGACAAGACCCAGCCAAGAGCAGGAAGAAGGTGCTGACTGCAAACAGAAACGCTCGAGCCTGGGAATTGAACCCAGAACACGGTGGCGAAGTGCTGATCACATCCGTCTCACAGCCAGATGGTCCTGGGCTTGAGTCCTTTGATCGGGTGTTTCTGTGTGGATTTTGAATGTTCTCTTTGTGTTTGCGTGGGTTTCCTCTGGGAACTCTGGTTTCCTCCCACAGTTCAAATAATATTATACATTTTCCCTTGGTCTGAGATTAAATAGGTGTGTGTGTGTGTGTGTGTGTGTGTGTGTGTGTGTTGAATTTGTGATTGTCTAGTGAGCTGTCAGGCTGCATACTGCCTTAACCCAGTGTCGGCTGTGATAGGCTCCAGGTTCACCACAACCTGCGTAGGATTAAGCAGTTCGGCAACTGAGTAAGTGTTATATGATGAAGATGAAAACCCACAAGGCGGTTCTGTGAGCTGCTATTCCCGAAAGTTGGAAGGAATCTGATGGAGAATTGTGTTTTTCATTACTGATGTCCACACTGCAAAGAATTCAAGCCCGAGGATGAAAAACAAAGTAGTAATTATGTATTTGTTGTTGTTGTTGTTGTTGTTGTTGATCATGATGGTGGTGATGATGATGATGCCACAATTTTTTTCTCCACTTGATTTGGAAAAATAATGTCATTAACTAAAATCATTTCACTTAATTGGTTTGAGGTTACATTTTATGAAGCCAAAATGTTCAGCTATTAAAAAAACGTTGTTTTGGGTCACATCTGTGATTTGTTTATTTGGTTAAACATTCTGTAAGGGTGTGGATTCCGTAATGGATGCCAGCGGTTGTAATTGTAGTTAGACCCTCACAGATTTGGAGCGAATCGCGCAGATCGAAGCAGGAGCTCCTATTAGAGATCCTGTGAGTGGAGATGCCGAATGATTTTGGACTTTGCATAACGTTAGCTGCTTGTGTGCTGCCAGTTTCCACATCGAGCGGGCTTTCTTCTCTTGCCAGTCACAATCAGATGCGGCCAGACTTGCCTGAGACCACTCCCTTAACCACACACACACACACACACACACACACACACACACACACACATGTCTGTAGTCCCTCTGGGCAGACTACTGGACCCACACTGTCACTCAAACCACTACTACTACAACAACAACACATCTGCCCACTGATCAGATGGTGCAGATATAATCCAACCGACTGGCTGACTGACTGAGAAACGAAGCTGTAGAAATGTTTCCAATAAAGCTTTATATTCTTCCGACATGAGGTCATAGCCTCCTGCTGGTGAGGAAACTCAAGACATGAAAACAACTTTGAGAAGAAGCCTTCGCTGCACTTAAATATAACATGCAGTGTTATTAGTTCCTCGTGGTGTACAGCGTACTCACTGACTCCGTCACAGAGCCATTTGATCCTGTTGGAGTCGTTGAGAGGTTGGAGCCTCTCTCAGCCAACACGGTGCAACGGCAGGGTACACCCTGAACAGCTCACCAGACCAGCCAACACACGAACGCAATCATTCAGACTGACACCTGGGGGCAAACTAAAACAAACAAATAGCCTTATGGGCATATTTTCAGAGGGCCAGCAGTGGCCTGGTGGTAAAAGGTGCTAGATCACTGATCCTAAGGTTGGGGGTTCAAGCCCCCACTCTCAACAGGCTATCATTGTTGTCCCCACAGTGCAGCTAACTGGGTTATCAAAGGCCGGCTGTGTCTGTCACTGTCTATGGTGAGAGGTTCATGTAAACGAACCATTGCTGACTTTCGACAAGAGGAGCTGCATAGCCGTCAGCGTGTTTCCGCCCCGCGATGGCCTGGCGAGCTGCCCAGGGTGTACTCTGCCCTCGCCCGGAGTCAGTTGGGATGGGCACCAGTCTCCTTGTGACCCTAATTAAGCGGTTACAGAAAATGAACAATGAATGAACAGTTCAGAAAATGAATGAATGCATGTCTTTAGATTGTGGGAGGAAACTGGAGAGCCCAGAGAAAACCCAACACTAGAATGGTGAGAATATACAAACCGTACACAAAAACCCCCGGAGCGTGGGAATCAAACTTCTTCAGACTTTCATGCTGTGCCACCCTCACCATCAGGCCACTGTGCCACCCACAGGGTTGGTACTGCACCTTTTATTTTATTACTTCTACTACACCGATATGACTCAGTCATCATTCCTCTCCCAACACGACACTAAAGCAGATCGAAGAACGCCTGTACGTAAATAAAGAAAGTTTCTTTAAAATGTTAATCAAGGTGTCCAGAAGAACCGTCTCTGGTTAAGCGTGGCAGCTTTCCTGGCGTGTATACTGGCGCTGGATTTAGCTCTGTCTGAATCAGTTATGAATGTAAAATACTACAGCAAAATATAAGGCAACTGCTGGACAATCGAAGCGAGAGCTCTCTGTTAATCTCCATTAATCTCCGTTAATCTCTGTCTGTCTCTCCGCCACAGTGTCGCTCTGTCTCCCTTTCACAGAAATATCAAGCCAGGAAAGCAGAACCTTTGGTTACAGGTGTGTATCATAAACAATAAAAGAATGAAATGTTACTCCAGAGAGTCTTTTTGATTCTCATGCAGGCGGAAACAGGTGGCCGAGCATAAAGCGCGAGTTGAGGGAGAAAGCCGTGCACAAGTCTGCTTTAATGCGGACGAGTGGAGCGTGTGGACGATGAAAATAATATACATCAGGAACACTGGAGAGATTTTAATGATCCATCATCTCAATCACATGCTCCCGAAAAACAAGTATTGTATTGCATTTATAAAGTTGTCACTGATCTGATATATCGGGATCATACTCAGGGTAAGAGTTGGTCAGTAGATCAGCAGATTGTTTACAAACAGAATCATCCAATCAGATTTTCAGCAACTAACTGAACTGATCTTAATTAAATCAGAATTTTCATGCTAAGAAAAACCATCCATCCACCCATCCATCCACTAACCCATCCATCCACCCATCCATCCACTAACCCATCCATCCATCCACCCATCCATCCACCCATCCATCCACCCATCCACTAACTCATCCATCAACCCATCCACAAACCCATCCATCCATCCATCCATCCATCTATCCATCCATCCATCCATCCACTCACCCATCCATCCACTCATCCATCCATCCATCCATCCACTCACCCATCCATCCACTCATCCATCCATCCATCCATCCACCCATCCATCCACTAACCCATCCATCCATCCACCCATCCATCCACCCATCCACTAACTCATCCATCAACCCATCCACAAACCCATCCATCCATCCATCCACTCATCCATCCATCCACTCACCCATCCATCCATCCATCCACCCATCCACTAACTCATCCATCAACCCATCCACAAACCCATCCATCCATCCATCCATCCATCCATCCATCCACTCACCCATCCATCCACTCATCCATCCATCCATCCATCCATCCACCCATCCATCCACTAACCCATCCATTCACCCATCCATCAACCCATCCACAAACCCATCCATCCATCTATCCATCCATCCATCCATCCACTCACCCATCCATCCATCCATCCATCCATCCACTAACCCATCCATTCACCCATCCATCAACCCATCCACAAACCCATCCATCCATCTATCCATCCATCCATCCATCCACTCACCCATCCATCCATCCATCCATCCATCCATCCACTCACCCATCCATCCACTCATCCATCCATCCATCCATCCACCTATCCATCCACTAACCCATCCATCCACCCATCCACAAACTCATCCATCATCCACCCATCCACTAACTCATCCATCAACCCATCCACTTACCCATCCATCCATCCATCCATCCATCCATCCACTAACCCATCCATCCATCCATCCACTCCTTCGCTCATCCAGCCATCCAACTATTCACTTGTTCATCCGTCCATACAATATCCCATCCATCCACCCATCCACTAACTCATCCATCCACCCATCCACTTCCCCATCCATCCATCCATCCACTACCCCATCCATCCACTCATCCATCCATCCATCCACTAACTCATCCATCCACCCACCCACTCGCTCATCCATCCATATATTCACGCAGTCACTCACCCATCCATTTCTCAAACCACCCAGCCATCCAACCAACCATCCATTCATTCACCCATCCACTCACCCATCCATTCACATATCCGCCCACCCACCAGATGTTGCCTACCCCATCATACAACCACTGCTGACTAGGAAGGGGTGAAAGCCTGCACACTCCTCCTCTGTGACAGGCAATGCTAGTCACCCATCTCTTTTTCAAACGGCGCCCCCTTGTATAAATGAGCTCACAGTCGCCCATGGCTGACTGGAGATCACCGAGAGTGACGGGGAGGTGAGCCTATACTGTACCTCACTCCCATGAGAGCTCGGCCAATTAGCTCCCATGGACTCCCGGTCATGGATGGCTGTGGATTCGAACTTGCGATCTCTGTGTTAATAGTCATGCACCTCGTCTACGTGCCACTTGGGAGCTACACTTGTGATTTCAAAAAATGTCCCATAAATCTTATACATCCCTAATTTGCAAGCCTGTGGCGACGGAGGCGTGCAAAATCTCCCCCTGAGAATATGAGGAAGTAACCTTAAGGAACTCAAAAGAAAAACCCATCCACCTTTAGATGGCATCAGATAAAAAAAAAAAGAATCCATCCATCTATCTACCCATTCATCCATCCATCTATCCATTTACACTGCTTCTCCAATCAGTCTCAGCTGTGACAGATTGGCGACCTGCCCAGGGTGTACTCCGCCTCTCCTCCAAAGTCAGCTGGCAAAGCCATAATCATATAATAATATTTAGCCCGTAATTTAGGAAATATTGTCTGGATGTACAAACAAATGTAACTGCAACAGAGGACATTAGAACAGTTCAGGGTACAATTCTAGTCTAAACTGGGTCGTTTAGTGAACTGACTGCGTTCTGGGCATGAAGCAGGAAATGTTAGAACACAGGCTCTTGTCCTGTCATAGCGTGCAGAAAAGTAAATGAGGATTGGCGTGTTTGTCTTACAACCCAGCCCGAGCACCTTTATCCTCGGGCCTTTTCTGTTCGGCAGTGCATTGTCCTTCTTCAGAACAAAACCACAAAGCATCACGCGCCGTTTACTGCGACCTTTCATTGTACTCAACATTTTTCTTCTCTCAGCAAACATAAACGTGGGTTTATACAGCTGGACCTATAACTGTATTACCAAAATTCTGTTCAGAAGAGAAGCTTTAATAACACGTGAATGGTTCTTGTTTACTGTCTGTCGCTCTCACGTTTACACAATCAGTGTTGTAAATTTTAGCTGGATGATAACTATTAGCCGGGGCAGTGGTGACCTGGGTGGTAAAGGTGCTGGATCACTGATCCTAAGGTTGGGGGTTCAAGTCCCACTCTCAACGGGTTATCACTGTCCGTCTGCTCCCCCACCCCCACCCGCAGTGCAGCTAACTGGGTTATCAAAGGTCGCCAGCCGTGTCTCGCACTGTCTGTGGTGAGAGGTTCATGAAAAGAACCATTGCTGACTTTTGACAAGAGTAGCTGCATAGCCGTTAGCGTGTTTCTGCCCTGCGATGGCCTGGTGAGCGGTCGAGGATGTACTCTGCCCTCTCTTGGAGTCGGCTGGGATGGAAGCCAGCCTCCCCGCGACCCTAATTAGGGTCAAGCGGTTACAGAAAATGAATGAATGAATAACTACTCGCAATTGTGAAAGTGATTCTCCATCACTGCGGTGCACATCCCGATGCACAATGACATAATACATTAAGGACACACAGCAACGTCTTCAGTGATAAGATTCATCCCACTGCAATGGCGTAAAAAAAAAAAAAAAAATTTAAATGCTGTGCTGACCGGGCAAAATCGTGTTTGACCCAAAAAAGTTTTTTTGGCTTGTGAAAAAACGTCACTATATCTCAGATTTGTGATTAATCAGATTTTTAAACATTGAATTTGTTTATGTGACATTGACCTGCGGGGTTAGCCACAGGCGCTTCATATTTTTAGTGTCTTGTGGAATCAGCCAATCTTCTTTCTTCTTTTCTTTTCAGCTTTTCCCTTCAGGGGTCACCACAGCGAATCATCTGCCTCCATCTCACCCTATCCTCTGCATCTTCTTCTCTTACACCAACGACCTTCATGTCCTCCTTCACCACGTCCATGAATCGTCTCTTCGGTCTTCCTCTAGGCCTTCTGCCTGGTAGTTCCAACCTCAGCATCCTACTACCAATATATCCCTCCTCTATACATGTCCAAACCATCTCAATCTAGCCTCTCTGACTTTGTCTCCAAAACCTCTTACATGTGTCACACATTTGGAATCAACCAATGACGATACATATTAGTGTGCAGCCAGTTGCAACACTATGTTCTATTGGCTGACTTCATTTTATCCAATGATGTGGAGAATAATCTAGACTACACACCACCCACTCTGTCGTGGGAAACTGGCTTTATCTTCTGGTCATGACAAAAAAAAAACAAACCTCGGTGGTGCTTGGTTTGTGAAAGGAAATCTCGTTTTATTGGTGGTTCTGTTAAACCGTAGTCATGCTGTTGTTTATGAATAATAGGATAGCATTCCAAGCACAGGTGCGTAATACTATCGACTCGAGCCGTGTGAAGGAAGTACAGATTGATCTGTACAACACATAGTGTAGCGGGAAGCGAGTCAAGGTCTGTACTGACGAGATTTTACAACAGCTCGCAGAGCACAAGAAGCTGTCTGAAGATTTCGGTAATTTTAAAATATCCCAGCAGGATATGTGATGCTGATTTATGGTGAATGTTGTTTCCGTGAAAATACAGGGATCCCTCACATTCCGTGGTTAACTGGGACCGAGAGCCCATCGCGATCGCCGAATTCCGCAAAGCAGGATTGACCCCACTGACTGACGTATACGTACATGTATATGTGTATATAATATCAATAAATACATATTCAATGCTATAAATGCTTATAATAACAATTAATCATTAAAAAATAATGCAGAAGATGTAAATAAAATATAAATACGCAAACATACTACACTGACGTGCACACACAGATGCGCACCTCACAATAAAATGTAAGTAGTTTTGTTGGGGGGTTTTGGGTTGTTTTTTTTTTTTTTTTTTTTTTTTTTTTGCTCTTTTTGTTTGTGTGGGGTTTTTTGTTTATTTATTTTTGCATAATTGGCCTTGTTTTTGTGCCATTTTCCTTAACTTTTCCCCTATTCTTCCTTAATTTTCTTATTTTTTAATTCAATTCATACTTTTTTAAAAACCCATGATGCACTGAAGCCACATGAATTGAAGAGCGAAGTAGTGAGGGATCCCTGTAAATCTTAACCCGAGAGTTCAACTAAGTGCCGCTTATTGATCACATTTACAAATACAGAATAACTATATGTTTCGACTTTTTCGGCCAAAGCAATGATGCATTCATTCATTCATCCAAAGGTGGTGGGTGGCTGGAGGCCAGTATGGGTGAAGGTAGGGAGCACTCTTTACAGCTCGCAAGTCCAAAACAGCGCCAACACACAATCTTTCACACTCACATTTACACCTAGGGCCAACATGGGACCGAAATTAGCTTAACGTGCAAGTCTTGGGGGAAAACTGTAGTACACAGAGAAAACCCATGCAAGCAGGGGAGACCATGAAAACTCCACACAGAAATGCCTGAGCCAAGCCCACGACTTGAAACCAGAAGTTTCTTCCCTCTCACCTGAAATCACCAGGGATTGGCTTCAGCTTTCCTGCAAGCTTGACAGGTATATTTGTAATGGGCAGATGGATGAAACTTGGTAGGGAAAAATTTCTAAATCCAAAATATATTCCCCTGAAAAAGACAGACAGCCTGCTCAGGGTGTACTCTGCCTCTCAACTGAAATCAGCTGGGATTGGCGCTTGCTTCACCCGTGACTTCTAGAGATAAATGGCATAGATAGTGGGTGGATGGATTGATAGGAGGAACTTGGTGATACTGGTCTTGCTTCTTAAATACATTTCTAAACTCCACAGTCCACTGGCAACTTGTTCAGGGTGTAACCATGCCTCTCACCCATGTGACCCTGTCAAAGAAGCGGAATAAATAATGGATAGGAAATACAGTTCGCATACGTTACTGTTATTCGGTTTTTGTTTTTTTTTGTTTTTTTTACTGTTTAGAATGATTAACCGACGTGATGTGCCTTTGCATTTTCCATGGAATTTGATATTAAATCTCCTACCATGACCATCTCCTCAACCAAGTAGTCATGAGCTACAGCTATATATTAGACATGATATACTTTCTCGGCTCAAGCCAGAACATTGACCCGAATGTAGGTGTGAGTCATAGCGATTAATGGTTAATGCCAGACATTACTAAGTGTTTCCTCTACAGTCTCTACCTTCAGTCCTGGGAAATTGGCGGAAACTCATCGTGAGATGCGATCCAGCTTTTCAGAGTGGATCTGTGGAGCGGGATGCTATTTATTTTTACTTTTTACTCAAGAGAGAAAAAAATCCATGATTAGAGAAGAATCAGATGGTTTTGACTAGCTGCGTTCGACGTCCGTATCTAGATAGACGACAGAAGTCTTGAACTCAGTTTTGGCTGTATGGGGAGATGGGAGCAAACGTATGGACTCTAATTATGTACTTTAGCCTCCCAAAGAGAGAGAGAGAGAGAGAGAGAGAGAGAGAGAGAGAGAGAGAGAGAGAGAGAGAGAACAAAAAAAACAAGTCCCAGAACAGTAATACTTCAAGTTTTTATGCTGCATCCTGACATTTCCTGATTACAACACCCAGTTTATGAATGATGGTTACAAATTCATTTCCTTGCCTGGTAATATCTTGAGTTAACAACATGAGCTGAGTTTCTGGGTAACGGCGTTAGCTAAACACATTAATGTTAAAAGCACTGTAATGCCTAATCTCTGCGGAGCAGAGTAAAAATGCTGAGATGAGATGGAAGAACAGAAGAGCAAGTGAGAGGGGAGGGGAGATGAGATGAGACGAGAGGAGGGCGTGGAGCAAACCATGTGATTTCCAGCGATGGACAGAAGAGCAGATCAAAGGAAAAGGGAAGACGTCGGGGGAGCCCTGAGCCTGCTGCCCAGTTGTACCTGATTGAAATCAATGACGATAGGATCAATAGATCATTAGGCAATCCCTGCTCTGCTCAAACAAACACACAGATTACAGATGAGATAACAGCCAGATCAATAGCCAATGTGTGTGTGTGTGTGTGTGTCTGTGTCTGTGTGTGTGTAGAGCACTTCTCCTGGGCGTGGCACGTGCATCTGTTGGTAACGGAATGACGCCAGAATCAGCAGCACACATCCATGAGCTCATATGGACACACTGCAAGAGTCTGGCTCAGCTTTCAGGGTGCGGTTCTGGACAAAGTAGCATGTTATGATTTATAGTGTGTGTGTGTGTGTGTGTGTGTGTGTGTGTGTGTGTGTGTATCTTCAGGGTGTGGTTGTTTCTATCCTTTAACATTCAGCTACAACAATATAAACGCTATGAATATATAAACGAGAAAATGTTGCACAAACCCACAGCTCATCTCTTCAATACCTTCTAAACGTTTCATCATTTTCATTCAACTCCATTTCCTGCCACAAAACCTTCCACAACTTTCCGATCACCGCCAAACTCATCATTACCATCGATTCGGCTTTTCTAAAGATGTCCAAATGAATACCTCCCTCTCCTCCTCCTTTCTGAAACAATAGTGGACACCTGTGAACCGTAAAAGAAGAAGAAAGAACGAGTACAAGTACAGCCTGTAGCATCGTATCATCATCGGCAACGTTCATGACTCGAGTCTCACCACCATGATTACGGTTTTAAAAAGAGCCGCACATTTACTGGGGAAGAGAATAAGAGGACGAGGTGAGAACAACAGCGCTGGGTGGAAAAATTGGGAATGAGCTCTCGGGTTTTCAACAAGCGCCTGATAATAGTGCTTTACCGTACATAAGACCGGTAATTATATTCATGGCGCTTGTATAAAGTCTTATCTCATGCGACATGTGGCCTCCATTCGACTCGAACGCCATCACGCCTCGTCCAAACTCATGGGG
>CM045742.1:695000-702500 GCA_024760905.1 Plotosus lineatus | reverse complement strand
GAGAGATAGAGAGAGAGAGAAAGAGAGAGAAAGAGAGAGAGAATTAGAGAGAGAAAGAGAGATAGCGCAATAGAGAGAGAGAGAGAGAGAGAGAGAAAGAAAGAGAGAGTTCTTCTAGCCTCGCTCAGTGGGTTGTCAGTAGTGGAGTGTAATAGTGTGGTGTTCTGAGTGGAACCGATCAGTTCCCAGTACAAAGCCTCGTGCGTGTATCAGGGAAATGCTGGGTGGCGTGTTAACCCTTTCTGCTCAGGATCAGCATTCCGTCCTTAAGTCGACCAACTCTCGATTCTACAACACACAGGAATGCGAGAACACGGCATGTGAAACCTGTTTCGGAAAAGCAGACAGATGGACGGCTCATGGTCTCGAACTCGACGGCTACACACAGACCACAAAAACAAACTCACGATAAAAATAAGAGTGTGTGATGCAGCCACTCAGCCATGATGCCCGACACCAGCGCGGGAATCAGTAAACGTCACATATGTGACTCATCACACGTCTCATCATCAAATTGACACGCATCTCAATCTACACACTGTAAGAATATCCGCCCTCGTCTACTGAACCCTGAACTGCATTACCTCCACTAATCCCTCAAACAATGACCTCGCCGTCTGAAACCCACTACGACCTTTCAAGAAACAACCTCAGGAATTACTGGCAAACAACCTCCTGCTACCGGTGGGACAGAACAGTCAACATTCACTCAGAACTTTATTTTTGTTTTTTTTAACCTTTATTTCAGCCTCTCTATCAGAAAAAAATAAAACTAAAGTAATTTCAGTGCTGAGATCTTTTGCCTTTTCCACTTTTTTGGCCCAGAGATGTTACAGTGTTGAAAGGACACGTTAGACAGTGCCACAATGAGAAATACTGTGGTTATGGGTCTTCCTCATTACCCCGCATGCGGGATTTCCACCCATCCTCGCCTGCACCTCAGTGCAATGACTGTCGTGCTATCCGTGGTCAAAAGACGACCAATCAGAGAAGACTAGGCACAGACAGTGGAAAATGCATCTATCTACGTCTACATCCAATCACGAGAATGGACGTCGAACCCTGAAGCTTGAATGCTGCTCATATAGGATTATCACGGCTGCGATCCCAATGATCTACCGTATGGTTCGCCAGGCCACATACGGACTCACTCACACCTACAGGCAATTTGGAACAGCCAATTAACCTACTGTACATGTTTTTGGACTCTGGGAGAAAACCAGAGTATCCGGAGGAAACCCACATGAGCACGGGGAGAACATGCAAACTCCACATAGAAACGCCAAGGTCTGGAATCGAACAAAGGCCTTCTTGCTGTGAGGCGGACGTGCTAACCACTACGTCATCGTGCCGCCGGAAGATGCATAAATGGGGGTAGGATGCCCAATAGGCTTACATTAAAAGAAGGAGGTGGAGGAAGAGGATGTCCCTCTCATCCCAGAGAAGTCAGAGGAGTTCTTTGGATTACGATTCCTATTTTGGTACACCACTGATGTTCATCTTCTGTTACTGCTTAATCTATTTAGGGTCGCAGGGAAGCTGGTGCCCACCCCAGCAGACTGGAAGAGGGCAGAGTACACCCTGGATGGCTCGTCAGGCCATCGCAGGGAGGAAACATACTGACGGCTTTTGATAACCCAGTTAGCTACACTGGGGGTGCTCTTATAATGCACCAATAAAAATCAAATAGTTTGAGAACTAATAATAAACAAAACAAGACTTATTTACAACAGAAGATTCACTTTTTTTTCACCAAACATGCACAAATTAGTCGCAAAATTATCATGCAAACTTTTAGTGACCTTTGTGTTGAAATACATGTATTTATGCTGCAAAACATTCATCTGCATGAGGAGTCGAAAAACAAACAAACAAACAAAAAAACAAATTTGCAAAAAAAAAAAAAAATTGGAAAAAAATCAATTTGCATCAGTCACATGTCTATCACAGCCCTTGTGTGATCAGGCACTAACTGGCACTTAGTGGTCCTTCCCTCTTTCAGGTTCTGAGCCATTGTGCCTGTCTGAAATACAGACGCTCTCCAACTTACGTTCATCCGTTTTACGTTTTGTTTTGTTTTTTCGATTTTACGTTTTTTTATTTGTTTGTTTGTTTTTTCAAAAAAAAAAATTGTCAAATTTTGAGTTTAGACGTACCTACGTAGTACACTGATGTAATGACACAATGACGTAATGACGCTGCATCCATTGTTTACAAACGACAGACTGAATGTGCCCCTCCTTCTTCCCAGTTTAGTTATACTATATACAATCGGCCCCCTACTTACGAAATCCGTTCCAGCCCCCTTTTCGTAACGCTTAAGTTTCGTAAGTAGGGGCACATTTCACATTTAAAACACCTGATTCGTTCCAAGGCTCTCAAGACTACGCCATAAACCATTTAAAAATGATAAAAGTACACCAATTTTGTATGAAATATGTGTTAAAAGTAAAAGAAATTTATTTATTAAACCATTTAAACATTTTATTAACATATTAAACCATTTTCTAACTAACACACACACACACACACACACACACACCTGTCTCTCTCTCTCTCTCTCTCTCTCTTTCTCTCTCTCTCTTACACACACACAAACACAAAATAAAGTACACATTAAATGTCTACAGACGCTCCCCGACTTATGTTCATCCGTTTTACGTGGTTTTTTTTTTTTTGTTTTTTTTCGATTTTACGTTTTTTTTTCCTCAAAAAAAAGTCAAATTTTGAGTTTAGACGTACCTACGTAGTACGGTGACGTAATGATGCAATGACATAATGACGCTGCATCTATTGTTTACAAATGACAGACTGAATGTGCCCCTCCTTCTTCCCAGTTCAGTTATATATACTGTACTAGTATATCATTTATATATATCAGTTATATAACGTGTTACCCTTGTGTTAAGACGTCGTCTCTGTGATCTTTGTGTTTACACTGTTTTGCGGACTTTTGTAACCATAAGAAAATA
Organism: Plotosus lineatus; assembly: GCA_024760905.1. Classification (NCBI taxonomy): domain Eukaryota; kingdom Metazoa; phylum Chordata; class Actinopteri; order Siluriformes; family Plotosidae; genus Plotosus; species Plotosus lineatus. Next base: position 699,528 of record CM045742.1, on the reverse strand, counting down.
TGGTTGGTCAGAAGTGTAAGCCTACGAGAATGGGTGCAAGTCTCATACACAGAGATGAATTAACTATCTGCCCGGATCGGCGCAATCTACCATGCATACTCAGTTAAGCAAAGAGAGTTGTAAAATTAATGAAAACCCGAATCCAGAAAAGAAAGAGTGCTCTCTGCTCTGCTGGTGATTTACATCAGTGCAGGCTGAGTACTAAACGAGTTCAACGGCACCCTTGCTCACTTGAAAGATCGGAAGTCCGTATAACCCACCTTCAAGCGCAGCAAGTGAACTACTTTTGGTTTTGAGCACCTCACATATTGTAAGCATTGATTGGCTGTTTTAAGCTTCAAGTAAAGTGAGTCGGCTCAGCTTCATATCATGTGATTCAGCTCAGCTTCATGTAAAGTGACCATCCGTCGACCATCGGAACCATTTACAAGCAGAAAGATTGCATCATGAGAATGTTAAAGGTTATATTTGATACTGTATTTGATATTTGATGAGTGAATTTGATTAAAATTTATCAATTTGAAATTATTTTGCTTCAATTTAATTTATTTGAAATTAATGTTGATATTATTTGATATATTTGATATTCTTTTAAATTGTTATGTTTATAATACTTGATTTAGGAGTGTTTTATGAGATACAGTAATGGTATTTTTGGATATATAGTGCAGTATGAGCATCATACGTCACTGTAACAACTTAAGTTTTAATTGGTTGCGGACGACGAACGTAAGTTGAAAGTGAACGTAAGTCGGGGGGTGTCTGTATTGTATACACATTAAATGTTTATTGTGGCGCTGCAGGCTCCGTCCACAAGCAGGACGCATTTTAAGACGTGGAATTCAAAGCGCATTCCGTGCTTGACAGATTGGAGGTCCAAACTCAACTTTAACTTGATTCCTTGAGGGATCGGAGGTCTAGATGAGCCGCGTTTTGCTCACATTCTGCGAGCACGCCACATTTATTAAACATTTACTGAATTAAATAATTTAAAAACTTAACTAAAAACTAAAGATTTAAGCCTCCTTTCATCTCTGACTGACTCTGTAGGCAGTCTCTCTCTCTCTCTCTCTCTCTCTCTCTCTCTCTGTCATACACACACACACACACACACACAAAACTGCGCAGCTGATGAAACAATTCTACTTCAAGGTTTAAATGGACAGGATGTTGTATTTAAAGTAGAATTACAGTACCTGTTTGAAAGATCAGAGGTTTTTCACTGTGGGATAGCGTTCAAGGAGAAGAATGATGTGCTTCGCGCTTTTTTAGTAACAGGCAATTCAGAAACTGAAGCTGATAACATGCACTGATGAGAACTCATGATAGTGAAGCCACACCATGTAGGATTCCAATGATTGCAACCGAATGACTGCCCCTCTGTCCTTTACTCATCACTTTCCTAGACCAAATAATTACATTCGCGCTCTGTGGTGTTTTTTTTTTTTTTGTTGTTTTTTTGGGAGGGGGTTCCCTCAAATAGAACTCTCTTGGGATTCAGCCTTCCATTTCTAAAATGAGTAATTGGAAGAGGTGCTCTCAAGAGGTCTGTTCACTCTGGGTCTGCTGCAGGGGTCCAACATAGCTGCCCATCTGAAAAAGGATGTAATGCCATTGAGGATATAAAGGGCTCATGCTAAGCTTACAAATACATAAGGATTCATAGTTGCATATAATTACATTAATAAAACTCACGGCAGCACGGTGGCGTAGTGATTAGCACATCCGTCTCACAGCAAGAAGGTCCTGGGTTCAATTCCCAGATCAGATCGTGCGTTTCTGTGGGCAGTGGTGGACTGGTGGCAAAGGTGCTGGATCACTGATCCCAAGATTGGGGGTTCAAGCCCTACTTTCAACGGGTTGTCACTCACTGCTTCCCCACTCCCCCGAGTGCGGCTAACTGGGTTATCAAAGGCCGGCCATGTCTCTCACTGTCTATGGTGAGAGGTTCCTGGAAAAAAACTATTGCTGATTTTTGACAAGAGTAGCTGCATTGCCGACAATGTGTTTCTTCCCTGCGATGCCCTGGCGAGCCATGCACAGTGCACTCTGCCCTCGCACGGAGTCGGTTGGGACGGGCGCCTGCCTTCCTGTGACTCTAATTAGGATTAAATAGTTCAGAAAATAAATGAACAAAAGGGATAAAAATCATCACACACACCAGTAAAAACATATTAATCAATACTATACTCCATGCTGCACTCCATTTCTGCTCAAAGATCTCCTTAAATCCTGCACGGTGCACCTATAAACGTTACCTGAAAACTATCGGACATGACATCACTGGTTCCTTCCAGCAACGTCAGTCCTTTCCCTTTGTTGTGCGAGTGCTACTTAGAGACAGTTTGCCTTCCTTACTGTTCAGGCCTTGAAGTTACACAAACTTGTTGGGTTTCCTGAGCTACGTCACTGACCCCATGCATCATAACACTTCATCAGCGAATGCTGAGCCGCACAAATCAACAAGACATCACGGACAACATTTCTTTGTGTTCCTAAACCAAGTGATGACAGGAAAGCTGAGCTACAAGTTGTTAGGTGCATAAATCATTTTGTATGTTTTGGATTTAGCGTCACGCACAGCTCTGACGGAGTTCTCATCCTCAGAGTCACTAGAATGTGACGTCTCACTGTCTCCAAAAGATTCCTCCCTCTCAGGTTCAAACAGTTACCATTGACACCCACTTCCTCTAAATAGTTTCTATACTTACTTCCTGAACCAATTTATCATCTGATAAATGTTGCTTGTTGTAGCTTGTTTCCTTGCGAGGAGAACTTTTCCCAAAATGTTCACATCACTTCTAGGAAAAAAAAATACTGCTGACCATTGGTTCAGGCCCTGGTAGTAATCAGCGTGATAAAAATCATCAGTTTTGTGCTTCATCTTCTGACCGCTTAATCCTAATTAGGGTTGTGGGGAGGCTGGCGCCTCTCCCAGCCGACTCCGGGCGATGGCAGAATACACCCTCGAGAGCTCGCTAGGCCATCGCATGACAAAACACACTGACGGCTATGCAGCTCCTCTTGTCGAAAGTCAGCAATGGTTCTTTTCCATGAAGCTCTCACCATAGACAGTGAGAGACACGGCCGGCCTTCGATAACCCAGTTAGTGCACTGGGGCAGTTTGTGCTTTTTATGGTCAATTATATTCAAATAAGCATTCATATTGTTTAAACATATCAAGCACACACACACACATTGTGTTGTAAGCATGATATCGTTACCCTTTACATGTGACTATTACCAGCAAAAACTGTCCATGTTGTTCTTTAGTCATCATGATCATGCTACTCATCGCATAACGCTCATACACTCATCCTTATACATGGAAGTCACTTCTCTGACTTTCAAAAGGCAGAGTGAGGCCGGGGGAAGGAGAAAAGCTCAACAAGAACAACCCTTCAGAGATTATGATGAGCGCTTTGATTTTCAATCTTGTCAGGCCTTTTCCTCAGATCTACAAATTTATCTACTGTATGAGTAAAAAGCTGAAGACACCAGCAAAATAACTCAATCACACACACACACACACACACACACACACACACACACACACACACAGTAACTTACGGACCGACGTAATCCTATTAGACTCTTGGGTTGGCTGGAGCCTATCTCAGCCAACACCAAGCAAAGGAAAGATACACCCTAATACCATCACAGGAAAACACACACGCATACACACACCCACACACACACACACACACACACACACACACACACACCTAGGGGCAATCTGGAATAGCCAATTAGTCGAACATGCATGTTTTTGGACTGTGGAAGGAAACCAAAGGGTCAGGAAGAAACACACTTTGGAGAACATACAAATTCCACAAAGAAATCGAAACACAGAACCTTCTTGCTATGAGGCAGACATGCTAACCACTAATCACCGCCTTATGATAATGTCAGCACTGGAAAATTATTACCGAAGGAAAGGGTTTACTTCACGGTCTGTTTTTATTGTAAAATAATCTGAATGATGGCAGTGAAAGGAATCTCACTGTGCATTACATCACATGTGTGAGAATGGTGCGATCTCAAAATAATTCACAGTTATTATATAAACTCTGATCAAATACGAAGTTATAGCTGGCAAGACACAAGGCCTCTCATCGGTCATCAGATCAGATGATGCCAAGGACTGGAGACCTGGTCCTCATGACAGGCTGATAAAGTCTTCTTTGATAAGAAAAACGTCTAATTCTTGAAAACAAGAAATGTGTTTTGCTCCAAATTTTGTTGCTTTTTATAGCATTAGTCAAGATGAATGGAAGAGCTGGCTGGCTAGGGTGAGCATGGAGTGATGACCATTTACAGTCTTTTCTGTAATGACCTTCTACTGGTCTAACCAATAGTGTAAAATGGTATATTGTGATATTCTAGTAGATTAACCAATGATTGTTCATATCCAGTGGGTATGGATAGAGTAATACACATTATACACCTGTAAATTTAATATACAGGGATCGCGGCAAGTAAGGGATCGTCAATTTCCACGAAGTAGAATCAACCCCCCCGCCCCAAC
>CM045742.1:677500-685000 GCA_024760905.1 Plotosus lineatus | reverse complement strand
ACACACACACACACACGCACGCACGCACGCACGCACGCACACACACACACACACACACACACACACACACACACACACACACACACACACACCCATGCACGTGCTTCTTTTAACATGGAAGGCATATACACTACCTACCTGCAAACCCCAGCTTCCATTACCATGGAGAGAAACGCATCACGGCTGTATTTATCTCCCAAAAACATGCTGTATTCATTACAGGCCAGCACTCCACTCCTCCATTTCCACTGCCCCATAGATGGAGGTCTCACAGTAGATCGGTGTACAGATAGAGAATGTTATTAAAAAAACATTTCCGCCCTGAAGGAGCGACGCACGGATGGACAGGCGTACACATTCGATGCCTAGCCAAGCTAAAACTTCAGCAGCAGCAGCAGCAACAACAAAAAGCTCGGCTAGGTCAGTTTACATTTCGATATCGTGTCTATATCTAGAAATCCAGAAGCAGCCATCTGCCTCCACGTCCCGTAGACCTACATGAGAAATAAGGGATGATAATTCCTGAGAGCATTAAGGCACCCCAAGGGCTACATCTCAAGAAAAGCTTAATGTGCTCCCAGCAGTGTGCTAACTTACTAACAGACACGTTTTCTCTAATCAGGAGCACACACACTGACTGCAGGCCTGCAAACTCATTTCATTCCTGCCGCTAATTCAAGGCTGATGTACAGAACTTAACAAATGTATTAGACCGCCAGTCACAAAGCAAAGAAATTATTATTACATTTATTTGTGTTAATTAGTCATAGAAAGAGTGGCACAACAACGCAGTGGTTGGTACGTTCGCCTCATAGCAAGAAGGTAATGGGTTTGATTCCTGGCCTAGGGGTGTTTCTGGGCGGAGTTTGCATTGGTCTCTCTGTGCTTGGGTGGGTTTCCTTGCACAGTCTAAAAACATGCACAGTAGGCTGGCTGGTTCTTCCAAATCACCCCGAATGAGTGTGGATGGTTGTACGCATGTCGGCCTGGCGAGCTGCTCAGGGTGTACCCGCCTTTATCAAGAGTTACATGAACCTCACACCATGGACAGTGAGAGGCACGGCCGGCCTTTGAACCCAGTTGGCTGCACTGGGGTGGGGCAACCTTGTGGAGAGTGGGACTCGAATCCCCAACCTTAGGATCACCGATCCAGCACCCTGCACCACTAGGCCACCACTGCCCTTTCTGACTTTGTTTTTATTTTATTTTTTTAAAGTTGTGCGGTATAATATTTTGTTTCGCCTTCATTACAGCATGTGATCTGCATGGCATTGTTGCTCCAGTTGGTCGGGTCGAGGCTCAGCAACATTACTGTGCAATAACATGAAGCAGCTGATGATCTGAATGTACTGAATGAGCACGTCATCACATCGGTGCACCTTTTCTTCCCTGGTGGCTCGGACATAAACCAGGGTATCCATTAGGTTTTAGAGTAGAAGGAGGATATTGATAAGTAGGGGGTGGAAGTTGTTTGAGGCAAGCATGGGGATGGGGGTGTCCCCTCCCGCAGGGGGGGTCTGGGGGGGCCATCCCCAGAAAAATGTCTCAAATTCATGTGCTCTGTGGTGCATTCTGGGCCCATATTTATGAGAAAATCAGACAAGCTAGAAGCAAATAAAACTACAAGTTTATATTATAAAAATAGTATTTGTTACAAGAATAGTAGACGTACTTCTTAAAGGAAAGTACATAAAACTTCTTATTTGAAAAATCTAACAGTTGCCTTACTAATATAGAACATTTGTGAATCAAACTGCGACCCTAATCTGTCAAAACTGTTGCTGTAATATCATTTTAGGATGAATGAGATCAGGCTATTAGAATAAGATTAGGCTAGTTTAGTTGGGGACTAGTTTTCACTATTATCACTCAGTGCAATCAAGAAATAATTTGAGTTTGAACATGACATAAAAGTTTTTTACCTATTACATTAGAGACGGATGTTTCCGAAACAGTGGAATCATCGGTCTTGAGTCGCTTCCACAACGTATTTAATGTTGGTTGTTTAGATCTACTTCGCTTCGGCGCCATGCTTGTTGGTACGACTCGCATCAGTTGGGACTATATTTTACCCGGGTTTGTACGACCCGTCACGATCTAAATCTACACAGGAGCACAGGCAAATGATGGCACGTATATAAAAAGCATCGTGCTTTTGAATGAGGTAGCATAGTGCATCATGGGATATTGGAAGTGAACCGATAGAGAAATGATCAAAACAAGTGGTCGTGTTGTCAAGTACATAGCTTAACAAAGCTGTGAAGATGTTTTTATTAAAGATTATTATTATATTATTATTTATTATTATAAAATACAACCGGTGCTAGGCTAATAGTAGCCAGCGCTTCCGCCGCCCGCTGGCACTTAATGAAAAGTATGTAAACTCAGGAGATAAATAATGAAACAGCGGTTCAGGGAGCATTAGAAATCATTTTCAAATATGTGTTGTATTGCACCCAAAGTCCTGACCTTAAACCTATTGAAAGTGTTCCAGAGAGTCTTTATTGATGGGTTCAGTTTTTCACTCATAAATTCAAGATGTCCGTGAGAAATGAACCCGACGCTGGATGGAAATAAATGGGGTTGCTTAATATTGTAGAAACAATGCCATGGTGATTGTAATCAAGGCATAACGCAGTCCAAATAATTTTGAGTACAGTCGGCCCTCTACTTACGAAATCCTCTGAATACGAAAAATCCAGATTACGAAAAATATTTTTTCGTCCTCTTTTTACGAAAGCAACCTCTTTCTACGAAAAGCGCCAAACGCGCCATTCAAAAATTCAAACGCCATTCAAAAATTCAAATCTCCCAACATCCCGCCCCGCTGGCCTCCCATTGGCCAGGAGGGAGCTGAACAGTACCCATACTTCCTGAACCCATACTTCCTGTTTGTTACACTCGTGAAGGAGAGTTGAACAGGACTGTTGACTCATGAGGTTTTTTTGAGTGTGATCATTGCAGCATTATATTTCGTTATCCATCATGGACCCCAGAAAGTGATTCCCGGTGACACAGAAAAGAAGAAGCGGGCTCCGTTATCAATCGAAGTGAAGCAATAAATATAAAAAAAATACGAAAGTGGGATACGGTTGAGCGAAATCGCAAAGAAGGATGGCCGAAACCCCTCTACAATCGAGACGATATTGAAGCAGAAGGAGACCTTAAAAGCGGAAATACAGTGACAGAAGAGATTATTTCGGAATGATATTGAAGCAGAAGGAGACATTGAAAGCAAAGATACAGAGAAAAGCAGAGTGCACTGTGGGACAATACCTCCGATCTCGCAAGTTAATATTGAATCCGGACCTCTGGATCTTTTAAACAGGTACTGTAATTCCGCTTTAAATACAACACACCGTCTCAAAAGCTCCGTTGGCTGCTCGCTGTGTGTGGGCGGAGCCCGCATTTGGCAAAACACGCCACTCCACAAAGCACACCCGAGAGAGAGAGTTTTGTGTGTATGTGTGTGTGTGTGTGTGTGTGTGTGTGTGTGTGTGTGTGTGTGTGAGAGAGAGAGAGAGAGAGAGACAGAGACAGATAGAGAGAGACAGTGGTGTGTGTGTGTGTGTGTGTGTGTATATGTGTGTGTGTGTGTGTGTTTATAAAAAATGTTTAATAATAGTTTAATTAATAAATACATTAATAAAATGGTTTAATATGTTAATAAAATGTTTAAATGGATTAATAAATAATTTTCTTTCACTTTTAACGCATATTTCATACAAAATTGGTGTACTTTTATAATTTTTAAAGGGTTTATAGGTTGTCTTGGGAGCCTTGGAACAAAGCATGCGTTTTACATGTAAAATGCGCCTCTACTTACGAAACCTCCAGGTTCCGAAAAAGGCTCTGGAACGGATTAATTTCGTAAGTAGAGGGCCGACTGTATGAATATATTAAGGTCTTTTTTAGGCCGAGCAGTGTACAGTGATCCCTCGCTACTTCATGCTTCAGTTTCTGCTGCTTCAGTGCATTGCCAGTTTTTCAAAAATATTAATCGAAAAATTTTTAAAATAAGGAAATTAAGGAAAAATAGGGGAAAAGTTAAGGAAAATGCTATAAAACCAGGCCAATTCTGCAAAAAACAAACAAACAAACAAAAACAAAAAACAGCCCAAAACCCCCCAACAAAACGACTTATATTTTTATGTGAGGTGCGCATCTGTGTGCGTGTACAGACGCTCCCCAACTTACGTTTTTAATTGGTTCCGGATGGCCGAACGTAAGTTGAAAGTGAACGTAAGTTGTTACAGTGACGTATGACTTATGACGTGTGACGTATGACGCTCATACTGTACTATACATCCATAAATACCATTATCGTATCTCATAAAACACCATAAATCAATTATTATAAACATAACAGTGTAAAATAATATCAAATAATATCAACATTAATTTTAAATAAGTCACTAATTTATATCGAGTCACTTTACATGACGCTTAAAACATCCAATCAACGCTTACAATATGTGAGGCGCTCAATACCGAAAGTAGTGCACTTGCAAAAGTAGTGTACTTGCTGTGGGTTATACGGACTTCCGGTCTTTCAAGTGCACAAAGGTGCTGTTGAACTCGTTTAGAACACAGCCTGCACTGCTGTGAATCCAGCAAAGCGGAGAGTTCTTTCTTTTGTGTAAGTAAGTAAACTTTATTCAAGAGATGCATACAAAGAACAAGTACCAATCCGAATGAATATTAATATAAAAATAAAGTATACACTCGTAGGATTCTGCTAGAAGATAATAAATATCTGTAATTGTTCTGTAATTTGTGGATTCGGGTTTTCATATTACAACGGTCTGTGCTGAACTGAGTATGCATGGTAGATTGTACCGATCTGAGCAGATAGTTAATTCATCTGTGTGTATGAGACTTGCACCCATGCTAGTAGGCTTACACTTCTGACCAACCAGATTTGCTTAGCGTTACAAAACTCTGCAAAATAGTGTAAACCGAGGATTTAGCTCAGTTGGTAGGGCGTCCGCTTTATCTTCCGGAAGGTCGGAGTTCGAATCCGGCCGTGTCATACCACGAGACGTTAAAATTTGGGAGTTGTTGCTTTCTGCTTGGCGACAACAACGCAACAACTGGTACAGTGGCAACGGGCAAAGCACAGGGAGTGCTGGGGTCTCATGCACATTGAGCATACACATGTATGAAATTGCGCTATATAAGCATCCACAATAATAATAATAATAATTATTATTATAATGAAACAGTGTAAACACAAAAGATCACAGAGACGACGTCTTAACACAAGGGTAACACACTACATAACTGAGATATTGTACATATGGAGCAGTGGTGGGTAGGGTGCTGGATCGCTGATCCTAAGGTTGAGGATTTGAGTCCCCACAGGGTTGTCACTGTCCCCCCCCAGTGCAGCTAACTGGGTTATCAAAAGCCGGCCATGTCTGTCACTGTCTATGGTGAGAGGTTGATGTAAAAGAACCATTGCTGACTCTCGTAAAGAGGAGCTGCAAAGCCGTCAGCGTGTTTCTGTCCCTTGCTAAAGGGTTGCGACAGGAAGGGCATCCGACGTAAAAACCTCTGCCAAATCAAATGTGCGAATCAGATCATTCGCTCTGGCGACTCCCAAGAAAGGGAAAAGGCCGAAAGGAAAAGAAGAAGTATATATATATATATATATATATATATATATATATATATATACACACACACACTCAGTCTGTAGTTTGTAAACAATGAATGCAGCGTCATTGCATCATTACGTCAACGGATAAACGTAAGTCGGGGAGCGTCAGTATTTATATTTTATTTACATCTTCTGCATTATTTTTTTGAATGTTTAATTGTTATTATAAGCACTTATAGTGTTGAATATGCATTTATTGATATTATATACACATACACATGAACGTATACGTCAGTCAGGGGAGGGTTGGGGGGATTGTGGGGGGGGGGGTGGTTTTCCTACTTCACGGATTTTGGAGGTCGCGTGGGGATCTCGGTCCCAATCAAAAGTGAGGGATCCCTGTAATCCAAAACATCGCAAGTTTCATTCATTCACTCATTTGCCAAACCGCTTCTGAGGTCACTGACAGACTCCGATCAAAGGCAGGGTACACCCTGAAAAACTCATCAGTACATCACAAAGCCAATACTCAAACACATATACATGTACATATACATCAGTCGGGGGGGGTGTCGATCTTACTTCGTGGAAATCGGCGATCGCAGGAGGCTCTCGGTTCCCATTAATAGCGGAAAGTGAGGGAGCCCTGTATTTTTTTTTTCCATTTTCTATAACGCTGCCTTCCAAATACAGTCGTTTCAAACTTTTCCTGATGATTGTCTGAAGAAAATCTGAATTTGCTCAGGTGGCTTTAAATTTTGAATCCTGATCAGTAACGTCCATCGCTCCCAATGTTCCAAACTGCTGTTTCTTATTAAACCCAACACAACTGACATGAATGTCTGGAATCATTGCAATCATGATATGTACATGAAGCCACACCCCCAAATTTGTCAATTTATTTAGTAATGCTTAAATACTGTCTTACGCATCTCACCATCGATGTCAGAACGACCCTCTTTTATACTCTACTGGCCAAATACGGAGCACAATGTCCATAAGCGTGCCGATCCTCCTTTCCTTTCAGGTGTCCGTTTCTAAATTTCCACCCACGACAAAAGCAGGAGAGGACAGAAAAAGCCCAAAGGAGAAGCAAAGGAATAGTATTAAGTCGAAGAAATCCAATCTCTCACAGAGACAGCCTGACAGAAAGCCAGCCCCCTACCCACACACACACACACACACACACACACACACACACACACACACAACACACAACACAACACAAACACAACACAACACAACACAAACACACAATCACTATTCCCGAATAACCCCAGAGTTACCATTGAATGAAATGACAGGATTATGGATGCACTAGAAATCCTGCCGAGATGCCTGATAATGCAGTTCAGGACCGAGCCTCGTGCCGCTATCCGGCAAAAGTGAAACTGGTTGTCTAATGAAAACATGCCAAGCTTTTCAAAATCAGCGAGCATAAAATTCCAAAACGTGGGGGTTAAGCTTTCTGCAGCGCAGCCACCACTGAAAGAACCAAATTAGTGTGAACACAGAAAACGTCCTTCTTTTTTCCTTTGTTTTTGGTAAAAGATTCTAAAAGAGGGCGGCCAAGAAGCACCGAGATAGGCTCGCTAAGGACGGGATTATTGTTGTGTCAACAACCCCCACAGATAATAGTAATTACTGTCCTTGGTTTCGACTCCTTCAACGAGAGAAAGGCATTGGCTTAGCTGACAGCCAAAGCCTAATTACCGTGAAAGGCCAATTACCAGCTCCATTTCATTATTTATGTACCTCCACACAACCAAATAAAAAGAGGCTCATGTAGCCCAGAGCGCCAAAACTAGTGACAGCTGCACAAGGATCCGAGGGGGGAAAAACTCAGAAATTCAAATAGCTGGCAATCTGTCTCGCTGTTTGTGAAACTGATAGTTTGC
>CM045742.1:657500-675000 GCA_024760905.1 Plotosus lineatus | reverse complement strand
GAAATCAACTCACTTTCCTGTTCACTAGGCAGTACACCAAGCAATCGCTTCACACTTCAAACCGGCAAAGTGTTCTCTCAGAATGCACGGTGTGTACAATGAGATCCTGCCAGCAAGTGCCAAAGTGCTTAGCATTTAGATAACATTTGTGGAGGAAGGGTCCACTGCAGCTTGTGCAAGGGGCATCTCGAAGCCTCGAAGGCCGGATCTGGTCCTGCCGTGCCTTGGCAATGACTAATGCAGCCCAGGCTGCCGTGACAGCTTGGAAGCTTGCAGGGGGTGATGGGACACAGGAGGAGAAGAATTCATGGCGGGCTGAAAAAAGGGGAGGAGGGTGCGAAGGGTGTTCCATAATATATCCCACCCCACCGAGTGCACAGTTGCTCGTGGAGGACCCAAAAGAAAATATGTACAAATCAGGATGAGCTTACTTTGTGTCGGTTGTTCCCTCCCTTTAAAGTATGGGATACTGTTTTGTTGTGAGTTTGGGTTCAGAAGAAAAACTTCATATTCCACTACTGCTTTGAAACCAGACAAAAGGGTTTCAATTGTAGGGTTTGGCAACCTGAGCGGATTTTTTCTGGGTAGGGTTTGGCACACAGACAGGGGGTTTTGAGGGTAGGGTTTGAAAAAAAAAACATCAGAGGGTAAGGGTAACGGTTTTGGGGACCAGGCAAAAGCTCTGGATGGTAGGGTTTGAAAACAAGATAAAAGGTTTGGAATGTAGGGTTTGGAGACCTGACAAAAAAGTTTAGAGGGTAGGGTCTGCAAACTAGGCATGAAAGAGGAACAGATCAGAGGTTTGGAGGGGAGGGTCTGGAAACCAGACCAGTGGTTTGGTGGGTTTCGTTTCGAAACAAAACTAGAGCACTGAACGGACGGTTTGGATATCAGACTAATGGTTTTGATGGTAGATTTCAAAAACAAGACAAAGGTTGTGAAGGGTTGGGTTTGGCAACTAGACCAAGAGAATTGGAGGGTAGGGTTTGGGGATCAGACCAGGACAGTTTGGAGACCAGGCCAGTGGCTTTTGGAAGGTAGCGTTTACAGACCAGGCCAGTGGTTTGGAAGGTTGGATTTGGAGACCGGACCTGTGATTTTGATGGCAGTTCTTAGTAACCAGACAAAATGTTTAGAGGACAGCGTTGGGGAGATCAGACAAGAGGTTTGATGGGAAGGGCTTGGACCCCAGATCAGGGCATTTGATTGTAGACATTGGAGATCAGACCAGAGTGTGGGAGTGCAGTGTTGAAATGTTTACATGAGATGAAATTCTGGCAGGAGAAAGAGCGTCCCAATTTGTTAGACTCATATATAAAATCTATGTAATGTAGCAAGGATTTTTAGAGGAGGAACAAATGGTGATGTAGATTTTCTGTATAAATAATTATGTAGAAATGATCTGTCAGGCTTCACAACTGATACAAAGGGCCTCAATGGGAATCAATGATGTACGGTTTCCAATTTGTATTGTTCGTTGATGCATTTTATTTCTCGGATAAGGTCGTGACAAAGCCTTGATTAATAAATGAAATAAATTAATAAATGTAAATCAGTTACTACTTAACCGTATCTTCTCCACGGGCAAATGTAACAGCAAAAGTACATTTTGAATTAAAGTCAGATTCTTACAGTCTTCTGCTCAGGGCCAATACTCAATTTATCAATTATATTAATAGAAGGATGCTCTATTTTGAAAGGGGTTGTCATCTTACACACACACACACACACACACACACACACACAGATGCACACACACACATACACACACACATACACACACATACACACACACATACACACACACATACACACACACACACACACACACACACACACACACACACACACACAGGTAAACACCCATTTGCTTGGAAACTTCACTTCCCACAACATGGACTTCAGCCCTGGGGTCTGTAGATGCTAATATAGGAAGCAAGTGCAATGACAACAAATCTGACAGCAAATAGACAATTAGGAGCAAATGGAGGAATTTAATCTGTGATTTAAAACTCACACACATCTTTCATCTTAAAAAAAAACCCCTGTGAACTCCTGGGCTAGACATCTTAACAAGGGCTAAGGCACCACCTGGCAGCGAGACAGGGGCAAGCGCATCCCATCGTTTTCCAGTCTGACAACACTAATACCACTGGGCTTATTGGCCTAGGAAAAGAAAAAAAAACTAAAAAGAAAACGAAAGACAGAGAACAGCAAAGAGCGAGAAACTGAACCGACCATGGAGGAGATTGAAAGGCAACAGCATGGAGAGGGAAAGACTTACCCAGAGCTACATATGGGCAGAAATACAACCAGAAGCTGGGGAAAGAAAATGGCAGTGAGATTAAGCCCAGCAATCACTTATGTTCTAGACATAAACCTTTCTTATGGGAGACCAATAAGGGGGGGGGGAAAAGGAGGCGGAGGAAAGAAAGGAAGCCGTAAAAAATTGCTGCAACTGCTCAGGGAAAGATAAATACTCTGAGAAAGATAAACAGCTGGAAGTACCTGCAGTAGCCTGCGGATACAGTAAGTTCATACTTCATACTTCATTATGTTTACAGCTCTCATTAAAGACATGCATCATTGTGTTCGGAACAGCATCGTCGTTTCTTCCATTTTTATTCTGTTTTATTTGGATGGATGCTTTTCTAGAAATGTATGCAAGTCCTGTGAGGAATTTCCATTTGTTCCATATGTGTCCAGAAACAAAGCTGATTTGCTGTATGTGTAAAAAAAAAAAACAAAAAAAAAAAAAAACGCCTCCCAGAAATATGTTATCTGGGGAATCCAGATTGATAAGATAATTGGTCTAATTACTAAATTGATCCTAATTGTCCTATTAAGCTGTCCCACTTTGTTATTGTCAAAAAGCTGAAGTGTGTAATGCCTCTCGCCGCCCTGACGTACAGAACACAATAAAGAATCCACGAGGACCTGAAATGCACAAACCTATGCAACCTTTGTTACACCTTATTAAAGGTCTACCAACACAGTGTCTTTTGTACGGCATTCACAAGACTCACTTAAACATTTCAAGCAACACCGGAGAATTTAACAGCACCAGATGACACGGTCAGAATATTTATGATGTTGTGAGACGGAAGAACGAGAAGCTGTGCGTAAATCTCTGAGGATACGATACCTCCAACAGAATGAGGAGGTTAATCAATAGTCATTTTTGCTGCTTTTTCTGATTACCGCCATCACTAGTAGGCTTACGCTTCTGACCAACCAGATTTGCTTTGGGTTACAAAAGTCCGCAAAACAGTGTAAACACAAAGATCACAGAGACGACGTCTTAACACAAGGGTAACACGCGGTGAACTGGGAAGAAGGAGGGGCACGTTCAGTCTGTCGTTTGTAAACAATGGACGCAGCGTCATGCATGAGTAGCATATTACGTCAGCGTACTACGTAGGTACGTCTCGTACTACAGAGAGCACGCTAAACTCAAAAGCATGATTAGTGCATTGACCCCGCCCTTGATAAAACACAGTGGACCAACACCTGCAGCTGACATGGCACCCCAGACCATCACTGACTGTGGGGACTTGACACTGGACTTCAGGCATTTTGGCATTTCCTTGTCCCCAGTCTTCCTCCAGACTCTGGCACCTTGATTATCGAACGACATGCAAAATTTGCTTTCATCCGAAAAAAGTACTTTGGACCACTGAGCAACAGTCCAGTGCTGCTTCTCTGTAGCCCAGGTCAGCCGCTTCTGCCGCTGTTTCTGGTTGAAAAGTGGCTTGACCTGGGGAATGCGGCACCTGTAGCCCATTTCCTGCACACGCCTGTGCACGGTGGCTCTGGATGTTTCTACTCCAGACTCAGTCCACTGCTTCCACAGGTCCCCCAAGGTCTGGAATCGGCCCTTCTTTCACTTTTTCCTTCCCACAGACGTCCCACTGAGGTGGCTTGATCGAGCACTCTGGGAACAGCCGATTCGCTCAGAGATTTCTTTCTGTGTCTTACCCTCTTGCTTGAGGGTGTCAATGATGTCCTTCTGGACAGCAGTCAGGTCGGCAGTCTTACCCATGATTGTGGTTTTGAGTAATGAACCAGGCTGGGAGTTTTTAAAAGCCTCAGGAATCTTTTGCAGGTGTTTAGAGTTAATTGGTTGATTCAGATGATTAGGTTAATAGCTCGTTTACACTACCTGAACATCATATGCTCATTTTTTGAGATAGGAATTTTGGGTTTTCATGAGCTGTATGCCAAAATCATCAGAATTAAAACAATAAAAGACCTGAAATATTTCAGTTGGTGTGCAATGAATCTAAAATATATGAAAGTTTAATTTTTATCAGTACATTACAGAAAATAATCAACTTTATCACAATATGCTAATTTTTTGAGAAGGACCAGTAATATCAATAAATACACATTCAATGCTATAAATAACAATTAAACATTAAATAATAATACACAAGATGTAAATAAAATATAAATACACACACACATACAAACGTGCACGAACGTACGCACATGCACACCTCACAACAATGTAATTAGTTTTGATTTGGGGGCTGGGTTGTTTTTGTTTTGTGTTTGTTTAGGGTTTTTGGGTTTTTGTTTTGTTTTTTGTTTTTTGCATAATTGTGGCATTTTCCTTAACCCTTTCCCCTACTCTTTCCTAATTTATTTATTTTTCAATTTGAATTTGAATATTTAAAAAAAAACCCGCGATGCACTAAAGCCGCATGAATTGAATCGTGACGTAGCGAGGGATCCCTGTATTCTTTATTCCACCAGCACTTTCAGGACACAGATAAAGTTGTAACTGTCACATTCTTGTGAATTCGATAGGCTGGTTAATCCAGTTGGTTGCCCACCATCCACCCAGGTTATTAACTGTCATATTATGGGATGGAGATGAGTCATGAAAACCAGCAGTAATATGAGTAAAGGAAGTGAAAGCAGGGAGAAAACACGGCCTAATAAAATGTAATTTTGGCGTTAAAAACGTCCATTTGGCTGAAATATGTGTGTAAACAAAAATAAAAACTTTCTATATCTTAATTGAATCTTCTGAGGTGTAGCAAAAGCTGGATTCCTTGTCATCGAGCGGAGAAGCAACTGCAGGCTGGTGAAACTGAAAATGCGTTGTACCGTACACTCCGCCTCCAGGCTACTGTTGAAGAGGGCAAATTGAGCCTGCAGTCATCGAGCAGCTGTGACAGGCTAATTTCTAGGCCACAGGGAAAGAGAATGGAGGAGAGAAAAAAGAAGACAGAGTATCCCAGGTGAGGAGGTGAGACGGGTCACCGCATGTCTCTCTCCGTGATAAGTGCTCTCCGTTCTCCCTGAAAGCCCAGTCTGGATGTGATAGCGAACATTTTAACAAGCTATGAGAAGGGACCAACTAATTATGGTTGTCCATTTTCTATACTTAAAAAAAAAAAAGTGGTTCTAATGTCCCACCACATTTAATTAATTCACGGCTTGCCCCTCCCATTCCTGTGAGCAGTTGTATATTTATCCTGGCTGTGTGCCATGAGAGCTGAGAAAATTACTCAAAACATCTCACCATCAGTGTTTGTGGCTATAACGAGGCCACGAACGAGTAAGAGAGGCGACAAAATGCATACTGAGACGAAAAGGAGGAGTGACAGAAGTGACTAAGAATGACAGATATAAATGGAGCGAAGGCGTGAAAGGACGAAGGAGATGCGCGATGAGTTAGCCAGGCGGAAAGTGCCAAGGCCAAATTTAGCTGGGAAGGAATTTGGCGAATATTGGCGCTCGGAGAGGATTTCAATAGCCTTAATGGATGGATATATACAACAGGTCTCCACTTAAAGCGTTCTACATCCTTCTTCAGTGAAGTGTGTGTCCGGTTCTCCATTCAGAACCACATCGAGAAGATGTTCCAACTGAACAGCGGCCATGTTTCCATTTAATTACATTAAAAAAAAATGTGTTGAAATGTTTGTTAATATTCATTCATTCATTGAACCGCTTGATCCTAATTAGTGTCGTGGGGAGGCTGGCACCCACCTCAGCCGACTCAGGGCGAGGGCAGGGTACACCCTGGACAGCTCACCAGGCCATAACAGGGCCAACACTCACACAACCATTTATACTCACACTCACACCTGGGGTGATTTGGAACAGTCAATTAACCTGCTGTGTGTGTTTTTGGACTGTGGGAGGAAACCGGAGCATCCAGAGGAAACCCATGCAAGCACAGAGAGAACTCCACACAGAAACGCCCGAGCTGGGAATCAAACCTAGGACCTTCTTGCTGTGAGGTGGACGTGCTCACCACTACGCCACCGTGCCGCCAGTTGGCTAATATTGATCAAATGTAATTTATAGAAACAAATCTTTTATTGCTGTTTCAATATAAGACATATGGCTCCCGAGTGGACCATCCACAAAATGCTCAACTATGAACTCTGGAGATCGCCGGTTCAAATCCAATTTGATGCTGCAGTGACCAGGAGTCCTTGGTAGCTAATTGGCCGATCCTGCGCGGGAGGGCGAGATGCCATATGCTCACTTCCTTGTCATTCACAGCAATCATGAGCCAATTATGGATATCTGGGATAGCGGTTTCCCTTCAGGTGGTTCGCCGTGTCCCCCTCTCCCCCAGACCACCGATTTCTGCGAAGCAGGATCGACCCCCCCCCCCCGACTGACGTACATATACATGTATATGTGTATACAATATCAATAAATGCATATTCAACACCATAAATGCTTATAATAACAATTAAACATTCAAAAATAATGCATAAGATGGAAATAAAATATAAATACACACACATACAGACGCAGGCACACGCACACACTCAGATGCGCACCTCACATAAAAATGTAATTAGTTTTGTTGTTTTATTTTTTTTGTTGTTTTTATTTGTTTGGGGTTTTTTTTTTTTGCATAATTGGCCTTGTTTTGCAGCATTTTCTAAGTTCCCCCATGTTTTTCCTTAATTTCCTTTTTTTTCGATGAATATTTTTGAAAAGCCCGTGATGCACTGAAGCCACATAAACTGAAGTAGCGAGGGATCACTGTATATAAACATTGGCTGAAAATCTCACCAGGGAAAACATGGCACATACACTTCTTGTGAAATTGCCAGAAGTTGGCGTTGATGATGTTCGGAAGGCCCAGGTGCTGAACGCATCTTTTTTTCAAAATATCCCTACTTTCACACGCTCTCTCATAGCTTCAGCTTCTAGCGTGCACCATTAATATCAGAGGATCTGGGTGAGACACGATCACAGTAATGTGTTATTCTCAACATTTATTATTTTACAGATTAAAACCTTATAGAGTGTTGAAAGGTAGAAAACACACAAGACTTGAGCAAAATATATAAATGTCAATTTCTACAAACTATGAGCTCAAATAAGGCTGTAATGGATCATATCTGTTCCAAACTATTTCTCTTACAGTTTCTCAGAGTGACATATTACAGTAAGCACATGCAGCTCCTTACCTGCCTCAAGGAATCTGACAAACAAATCTGAGAGCTGCCATAAGAGCTGTATAAAAGTCATATGTGTCGTTGCTAAAAAAAAAAAAAATAATAATAATAATAAAAATAGTGGCATTACTACATTACAAAACAGACTAACTTATGCTGAATTGCTTTTTACTAGCCTACCGGTTTAGCATTAATATTACAAAGTGCACAGCCTTTGTAACCAAGCTACAGTAGTTAGCACAAGTTATCACTTTAGCAGCCAGAATTTATTCCCCAAAAACGGGGAGTCGAACTAAGGGTGGAATAACCACGGAGAACTCTTAACACTCTCAACATCGACAAGCTAAAATGCAATCATTCTTCAGTTATGAAAGACTAGTTGTTTACTTGAAGTAGACTACTGCCACCTAGTGGAAGGATGATGAATTAGATTTCATGGTAAAAGTTGATGCAAAGAATGTACGATAATAATAGTCTTTGAATGCTCTTGCGGGCCACATAAAATGAGAAAGCAGGTCAGATTTGACACGTGTGTCCTAAAATCATCAAGCTTTGCTCTGTTCAATTGATCGTTTCCAATTTTGGACTTCACTTGAAAACACCTTGATTATGCTGGTGTTTAAATCCAGGAATGGAATTATTCAGTACAGGTCTACCTCGACTTAAGTAGTTTCGAGTTAAGTTGTTTTTGATTATACACCGGCTTTCAAAAAATATATGGAAAATTAAAAAGAATAACAAAAACCTTAAAAAACATTAAAACACACCGTTCAAACATTCAGACAATGCGCAAGTTGCTCTCTCATTGGCTGTCTCCCAACATCCCGCCCAGCTGGCCTCCCATTGGCCAGGAGGGAGCTGAACTGTACCCATTCCTGTACTCATACTTCCTGTTTGTCACTTCTTGTTTGTTCGTGAATGAAAGTTGAACAGGACTGTTGGCTCGTGAGTTTCTTTGGGAGTGATCATTGCAGCGTTATATTTCGTTATCCATCATGGGCCCCAAGAAATTGATTCCCGGTGACACCAAAAAGAAGAAGCGGGCTCAGTTATCAATCAAAGTGAAGCAGGAGATGTTTTCAGTAGTATGGCTGAAACTCCTCTACAATCGGAACGATATTGAAGCAGAAGGCGGCATTAAAAGTGGAGATACAGTGACAGAGGCGATTATTTCGGAAAAAAGCAACCGCCATATTTAAGGACCTTGTGAAGAAGGGTGGGGGTGGGGGTGAGGGTTCTTCAGACCAGCAACCCCTGGACTTTAAAGCATCGCATTGGTGGTTTGAGAGATTTTTAAAAAAAAGGTAAATAATTTTCTTTTACTTTTAACACCTATTTCATACAAAATTGGTGTACTTTTATAATTTTTAAAGGGTTTATGGGGTAGTCTTGGGAGCCTTGGAATGAATCACGCGTTTTACAACTCCAGGTTACGAAAAAGGCACTGGAACGGGTTAATTTCGTAAGTAGAACGAATTATGAAGACCTCTGTGCATGAAATCCCCGGGTTACGAAGATCATTTTCCTAAGTTTCTGTCCTTCTTCTTGTTCTTCTATAATCACCTGAAGAGAGAGGATGGTTTCACCACCCCTCGAAACAGATCTGTAGTGATAAATGGAGTTTCAATAGTCTTTGTCCTGTCCTTTTATTTTTATTATATGTATATATATATATATATATATATATATATATATATATATATATATATATACACAAAATATTATACAAGTAAATTTGGTGTAGCCTAGCCTAGGCTAGCCTAGAGACAAGCTAAGTCGATTTAAGTCGTTTTCAACTTAAATCGTCTTTCCTGGGACCAATTAACGATGGAAGTCTAGGTATACCTGTGTACTGTGCAAAACTTTAGGTGCCTGTAATGAAATGCTGTACAGCAAATGTGCCTTCAGAAACTATGAAGATCAACAGTTTAACATTTAAAAATATAGATATATTAAGAGTAATATACAGCAGGAGCAGTAGTGGCCTGGTGTGAAAATGTGCTGGATCACCGATCCCAAGGTCAGGGGTTCAAGTCCCACTCTCAACAGGTTGTGACTGTCCCCCCAGTGCAGTTCATTGGGTTATCAAAGGCTGGCCGTGTCTCTCACTGTCTATGGTGAGAGGTTCATGTAAAAGAACCATTGCTGACTTTTGACAAGAGGAGCTGCATATCCGTCAGTGTGTTGCTGCCCTGCGACGGCCTGGCGAGCTGTCCAGGGTGTATTCTGGGATGGGTGCCAGCGTCCCCACGACCCTTATTAGGATTAAGTGGTTACAGAAAGTGAATGAATGAATGTAATATCCAGCAATAAACCAAACAAAGAGAATATTTGGCGTAACCACCCCTCGCTTTTAAAGTCAAAGCCTCAGGTATAATGTGTAGAGTTTCATACATCAGCAAGCTGTTAAGTTTTTTGAGCATCTTTCAGAACCTGGAGGTTCTTCTGGAGGCTGTGATCGCCGCTTTTGCATCGTATTTATGTTATATTGTTTGTTTGGTTTTTAAGGTTACTTTCTTTACTTGAATATAAACATTTTTTGTAGTATTAATGTCCTTGCTAAAATCTCTCGTTTGAAAATCCTAACTGTTTTTGCACTGACTTGATAATGTAGATGTCGGAAAATAAATACTTGCAATACATTTTGCACTAAAGAAACCCTTGAATTTCCTTTCCGAAATGAAATGATGCTGGAAAAGGAAGATGTCTCGGCTAAATGCAAAGTCGAATTTTTAGGTATAATAGAAAAGTAAATTGTAACCATGAAATAAAGAAAAAATCATTTCCCCTTCATCGTCTGCTCCTAAAAGGCGGAAGGAACGAGCTCGAGTGGATAAATGGTATAATTCAGCTGTTGGATTGTGCCATTATCCATGCTTGTACAGTTGGGTCACGGCCCTCCGGTGCCAGTGCTCGGGCTACACGACAGTAACTCCACCCATATTCTGTACGCAATGAGTCAGAGTCATAATAAAGATTGGGGCGCACTGCTGGAGGCATGATGGCTAGTTTAAGGAAGGCAAATCAAAAAACGTTAATTATTCTAACAGTGTTAGAACAGCCCAGTTTTTTCGAGTGCACTGATATGTCAGAAGTTTGTGCAGTGACTCCAGTGGATGATCTGTAAAGGTACAAAGGTGAGTGGCATGTCAGAACTTCCTTCGAACAAGAGCAAGACAGCAGACTTTAAATCATGGAGTGGCCTCAGCATGGTCTCCAGATGTAAGCCTCATTGAGCTGGCTTTGGGATGAAGTGGACCAAAAAGTGAAAGCAAATCAATCAACAAGTGCAACGCGTTGGTGGGAACTTGTGCAGTGGTGTTGAGAAGCACGTTACAAAACTATATTTGATATCAGCCATCGAAAGAACGTCTTGAGTCTGCAACGCCGGCGAAACGTGTCAACATCAACGAGTCACGAATGAAATTCACTCACTCATTTCCCAAACCACTTAATTCAACTAGGGGTCAAGGAGAGGCTGGTGCCTATATCAGCCAACTCTAGGTGAGAGTGTGGTACACCCTTAATAACTCACCAGATCACTGCAGGGCAATACACACACACACACACACACACACACACACACACACACACACACACACACACACACACACACACACACACACACACACACACTTGGATTCACAACTAGGGTCAATTGGGAACAGCCAGTTAGCCCAATGTGCATGTTTTAGGACGGTTGGAGGAAACCGGTGTACCCGGCAAAACCTTGCGAGCGCACAGGGAGGACATGTAAACTCCACACAAAAAACATCCGACGTGAGATTAATGTGTGAACTCCTGTGCCAGTGTACCAAACCTTAAATGAAATTGTGTTTTGCAAAAACAATTCCAAGGCCATTATTTATTTTTTTTTAACTTGCGTTTTTTTTTTTTTTTTGTAAGAAGAAAACGAGGGCGATGTTCAAGGGCAAAGTTTTGTTTTAAATCTGGATAGATGCGAGTGCGCTTGATAAAAAGGGTCAGTAGTCAAGAAAAAACAAAACTTCAGGCATTTTTTTCATTCATTCATTCCTTTTCTGTAACTGCTTAATCCTAATTAGGGTCGCGGGGAGGCTGGCGCCCATCCAGCTGACTCCGGGTGAGGGCAGAGTACACCCTGGACGGCTCACCAGGCCATCGCAGGGCGACAACACTCTGACGGCTTTGCAGGTCCTCTTGTCGAAAGTCAGCAATGGTTGATTTAGATGAACCTCTCGCCACAGAGAGTGAGAGACATGGTAGGCCTCTGATAACCGTTAGCTACACTGGGAGGGACAACAGTGACAACCCATTGAGAGCGGGGCTTGAACCCGCAACCTTAAGAGCCATGATCCAACACCTTTACCACCAGGCCACTGCTGCCCATCACATGTGCTTTCTGGTGCTCGTACAACGTATCATCACCAGTACAGAGCAACACCTTCAGAGAAAAGTACTATCTATCCCCCCTCTTCTGCATACATGAGCTCACAGATGCCTGCAATTAGCTACGGTTCTCTGCTTGACAATGGAGAGAGACAGATGACACCTCTCCCACCCATGGAGAGTATCTCATTTCACTCCCGCGACTCCTGCTCATAGGGACAGTCATGGCCTGGTGGTAAGGTACTGGATTACCAATCCTGAGCATGGGGGTTCAAGCCCCACTATCACTGCTGTCCCCAGTGCGGCTAACTGGGTGGCCTTCTCTCTCACTGTCTGTGGTGAGGGGCAATAAAAGAGCCATTGATGACTTTTGGAAAAAAGAGCTGCATAGAAGTCAGCGAGTTTGTACCCTGCAATGGCCTGACAAGCTGTCCAGGGTGTACTCTGCCCTCGTCCAAAGTCGGCTGAAATGGGCACCAGCCTCCATGTGACCATAATTAGGATTAAAAGATTCAGAAAATGAATGAATGAATCCAAATGAAAAAAAAAAACCTCTCATTGCGTTGCTAAGGTTGAAGTTGAGCGGAAAATCCTCTCCGACGAAATGTTCCGCACATTTCATGGGAAAACGTTTGTTGGAAATTGACTGCGTAACACGTGCTTTATGGTTAATCGCGTTCACGTTGACGATATCTTGACAATAGTGGGCTTATGCTACTCTGGTGCAATACACAGTCGGCCTTTTTTGTTTGTTTGTTTGTTTTTTAATAACAAAAGTAAAACTTAGCGACTAACAGGCTGCTTGAAGGAAGTGCGATCTTTATATAGAACCCATAACACGGATCGGTTCTGAAATGGAAATAAGCTCTGAGGGAAACTCGCCAATGTTTTTCAAGGAGGATTTACATTTCTTCAATTGCCCATGAAGTCAGAACTTCAACGATTCTGTGAAACCTGATTAGTTTTATTTTTCGCCGTCTCACTGTGTACCGTGTGCCAAAATATGGTACTGAATATTTTTTATAGATTTTATCGTATGGTTATCTGTGATAGCAATGCTGAGCTCATTTAGGGGAAACAACTTCTATGCAGACAAAAAACAAAACAAAACAAAAAAATGTAAAATTAATGAGTAAAATGTGTGTGTGTGTGTGTGTGTGTGTGTGTGTGTGTGTGTGTGTGTGTGTGTGTGTGTGTGTTAGTGCTGTTTAAGACTGTGTCTGAGCGACCTTTATGGAAAAGAACCACAGAGAACGGATCGCTGAATGGTTGGACGTACAGCATCAATCACTAAACCCATTTCGTGACAGACTTATCCGCTCAGAACACATTGAAAATGAGCGCTTTAAAGAGTCATAAAAAAGTTGAACCGTTCCCACTCGCACCTGGAGCTAATCTCCACCACCATGCCATTGCATGCGGATATTCAAAACACACACACCGCCATTTACTCCTGGGATTTTAAACGCACCTGTAGCGCTCACTTGTGATTGGATTTCATGGATCATTTCCATAGAGGAAGGATACTGTACGTCTTTATGATGTCAATGTTCCATTCCTCTGCGGTACAATTGTTTTTTCCAGGCAGAAAAATACTGAATCTCTCGATAAGATTGTCCGAAAAGTTTTCATCATTCAAGCTGTGAACGATTAACAAACGTCTGATATAAAATTGACCACAACGGTCTGGATGCTCCGGCTCAGAAAAGCATTTCATGATGCGCCAGTCTAGAACACGCTTCGCCCCAGCTTTAGCCTAATATACAGGGTTGCCTCTATGACCTTGAAAAAGTAGGTCAAGGTCACTTACACACAAAAGCACGAGTACTCATAGTACTGATCCAGCGTGTCTAGTTTGAAAGCCGCAGCTTTGGTGAGACACAAGAAAATGTGCGGAAAGTAAAGTGTGATCGATGGACGGACGGACGGACAGAGCCCATTTTTGATCTTTCCACTCTCTGCCCTCTCTACTGTGATTTGTTGCTTGAAAGCTATGTGTTTGGAGAACTGGGATGGGCAGAGGTGCCGATGTGTATTGGAGAGATGGGGGGGGGGGGGGGGGCAGCTAATCAGTCGGCCCAGAATTCCATGAGCGAGAAAGAGAAAGGACGAGATAGACAAAAAGTAAGAGCGAGAAAAAACAAAAAAGAAAGCAAGAGAGAAAAGGCGGCACGGTGCTCAGCACATCCATCTCACAGCAAGAAGGTTTGATTCATGGCCTGGGTGTTCCTGTGTGGAGTTCTCCCTGTGCTTGTGTGGGTTTCCTCCGGGTGCTCCGGTTTCCTCCCACAGTCCAACAAACATGCACAGTAGGTTAACTGGCTGTTCCGAACCTCTCCGAGGTGCGAGTGCGAATTGTTGTGTGAGTGTCGGCAGTGTGATGGCCTGGTGAGCAGTCCAGGGTGTACCCCGCCCTCGCTCAGAGATGGCTGAGATGGGCGCCAGCCTCCTTGCGACCCTAATTAGAATTAAGTGGTTCAGAAAATGAATGGATGAATGGAAGCAAGAAAGTGAAAGAGATGGAGAGAAAGGGAGGAGGGAGATTGAAAGCAAAATAAACAAATAGGATATGAGTGAGAGTGCGCGCGCGCCAGATATGAGAGAGAGATGCACTTCCTTCTGTCCCTACTTGAAAGAGATTTTCTTCCCTCATCTCTCCATGGCGAGGGTCAGGTGATCCGATTCTCACTCTCAGCGCTACTAAGATTAAGGTATATGACGTGCTTTATTGTGTGTGCATGTGTGCATGTGTGTGTGTGCATGTGTGTGTGTGTGTGTGTGTGTGTGTGTGTGTGTGTGTGTGCATGCGCCCGATCGGACTCTTCAATCACACTAAGCCCTTGAAGCCGCAGGCAAACTCTACCAATTAGCTGCATAGTGCATCTGACCCGGCCTTTATGAGAGTGTGGGGCATATGCACACACACACACACACACACACACACACACACACACACACACGCGCGCGCGTGCACACGCACACACACACACACACACACACACACACACAGAAAGAGCTATATAGGAGCACACACGCCTGACCCTGACTTCATTAGAGCAGGAGGAAAGTTAGTCTGACAGTCAAGACAAGAGGCAACCTCTTTCTCTCTCTCTCTCTCTCTCTCTCTCTCTCTCTCCTTCTCTCTTTCTCCTTCTCTCTCTCTGTCTCACTCTCTCCCTCTCTCTCTCTCTCCCTCAATCTCTTTCTCTCTCTCTCTCTCTCTCCCTTTGGTAAGGGTGACTGCTCAACATGCTGACAGCAACAGGTGCAGAGGCTCCGATTTGAAGTGAAACATGGACAAGTGAGGCCTGGGTGGGGGAAAGGGAGGGGAGAGGGAAAATGAAGGGTGTGTGTGTGTGTGTGTGTGTGTGTGTGGCGTGTTTACCCAATTCTTTCTGCAGCATTTAAGTGGTGCGTGACCTACCTGCTGAGCCAAGTGTGTGGATGTATGGCATGGGTTTTGTTGATGAAATTAATCAGCGAGTTCGAACATTCACCAGAAATAGGAAGTAAAAGCTCTGCTTCAAACACGCAGTAGTGAAAAACGTCTTTTGAAATTGTGAATAGCTGCTGATGGATTTGATTCTACGTGTTTGGGGGAGTGAAGGAGAAAAGCAAGCCCCAAAATATGTGCATATACATATGTACATGTGTGTGTGTGTGTGTGTGTGTGTGTGTGTGTGTGTGTGTGTGTGTGTGTGCACCAGCTGGCCTCTGATTGTAACCCAAGCCATCTTCTGGCTCTTATCGGCTATGGAGAGGCTTTCAGCTCATCTCCAGTTTCACTTCGACCCTTCCATCAGTGCATCATCGCTGAGGCTGATTATACATCATCGAACGCTATACACGCTCCTCATACATGTGAGATGCGTACACAACTAGGCTGCACAAAATATTTCACACTGCTGAAACCACTGGTCTTTTAACGAGAGTCTGAAACACACAGCGGGTGGAGGAGCAGGGAGCGGCGAGCCCCTTTTCACTCATCTGGCTGGGCACTAGTGGATTATTGATCGCAGACAACCCCTCTCAAAGCCATTCATCATGGACCACTCAAACCCTTAAACATGTGCGTGCGTGCGTGCATGTGTGTGTGTGTGTGTGTGTGTGTGTGTGTGTGTGTGTGTGTGTGTGTGTGTGTATTGTTGATAGCTCCAGTGATAGCTATTGCCATTCATCTGCACCTAGCACATCCATTATTCCTAACAATGAGCTGTACGAGTACCTGCAGGACAGCCTGCAACACTCAGTCCCTATCCAGCCCTGCCTCCTGTCCTCCTTTATACATGCTGTGGTGTGTTTGGGGTGGGGTGGGGTGGGGTGGGGGGGGTCGGCAGGGGGTGCAGCCCGTTGGAGGAGATAATAAATAAAAAAATAAAAAAGAACAGCCATTGTTTTCCCACTCAGCCGAGTGGGGTTAGCAAAGCTGTTCGGCTGCAGATAGCAGCACAACAGCCTGAAAGATGGCCAGCTTCCTACATTACGGTGTGTGTGTGTGTGTGTGTGTGTGAGTGAGTGAGTGAGTGTGTGTGTGTGTGTGTGTTCCAGTAACTTGGTAACCAAGGTGGAAGGAGGCCATAAAAGCCAAAGTGAGATGGTGAAGAAGTGAAAGTTTTCTGAGTGTGTGTTTGTGTGTGTGTGAACATCAGGGAGAATGTGTGTGTGTGTGTGTGTGTGTGTGTGTGTGTGTGTGTGTGTGTGTGTGTGTGTGTGTGAACATCAGGGAGAATATGTGTGTGTGTGTGTGTGTGTGTGTGTGTGTGTGTGTGTGTGTGTGTGTGTGAACATCAGGGAGAATGTGTGTGTGTGTGTGTGTGTGTGTGTGTGTGTGTGTGTGTGTGTGTGTGTGTGTGTGTGTGAACATCAGGGAGAATGTGTGTGTGTGTGTGTGTGTGTGTGTGTGTGTGTGTGTGTGTGTGTGTGTGTGCAGGGAAAAATGAAGGACAAAAGGCATCCAAGAAAAAAAATAAAATTCCTGCTCTTCAGGAGATGGTGCGAGCCCAGCTTTCCTAAAACTTTGTTCTCTAACCGAGCATGACCTCATCAAATCATACTGGAAGAGAGTGCGCGCGAGAGAGAGAGAGAGAGAGAGAGAGAGAGAGAGAGAGAGAGAGAGAGAGAGAGAGAGAGAGAGAGAGAGAGAGAGAGAGTGAGAGAGAGAGAGAGAGAGAGAGAGAGAGAGTGTGTAGAAAGGATTTATGTGACCTTTGCTCTAAGTTCATAGTCTGCCTGCTCCCCGAGACTTTGAGTCTAGTTGCACCAATTGCATCATTCAGGGGGTGATCACATTAGAGATGCAATATAAAAGCAACTAATGTATCATTCATTTTCGGACCCACTTAATCCTAATTAGGGTCGCAGGGAGGTTGGCACCCATCTCAGTTGACTCCAGGTGAGGGCAGAATACACCCTGGACAGCTCAGCAGGCCACCGCAGGGCAGAAACAGGCTGACAGCTATGCAGCTCCTCTTGATGAAAGCCGGCAATGGTTCTTTTACATGAACCTCACATCATAGACAGTGAGAGACACGCCCGCCTTTGATAACCCAGTTCACTGCACTGGGGGGCAACTGATGTATGAAATCTACATTTTTTTCACAAATTTAAAGATTTAGAATTCTGAAATTCTAATCTAGATGTTTGTGTCTTCACACGAAAGGAAATGTTTTGCGGCATAAATACGTAAAATCCTG